>JACEIK010000544.1:219253-232124 GCA_018107945.1 Datura stramonium | reverse complement strand
CGTTGCAATAAAGTTATGACGACAATTTATAACGGTTGCAAACACCTATGGCAATGATACTAAAACCGTCGCAGTTAAACAATATAATCATCACAGCAGAAGAAGAAATAACCGTTTCCATAGATACATCTATGGCAACGGTTTTTGTTAACCGTCGCATGAATCATTGTCATATATCTATGGCCACGCGCGCAGATGAAACGGGTGCTAAACCGTTGCTATAGAGCTAAGGCGACGGTTCGCCTATATATTGCAATGATTTTTAGAGCGTTGCCATAGACCTATTTTCTAGTAGTGCGTGTCTGGTGGATTTATGGAGTATGTGTAATGCTAAACTACTGAATTGACAAATTGTTGAGCTGTTAAGCGGATAAACTGAGAGAGTACAACTATGTCGAGCACCGCCTAAGCGGTACCACTGCTCCCTGTGTAGAACTAGTGTGTCTGAATTTATGTTGTACTTTCCTAAAATATTGTAGACTGGTCTTATATTACTATTACTCAGTATAGGTGTTATTATTTAAGGTTGACCGATGATGCCTACCAGTTTTGTGTTATGTACTGACTCTACCTCTGCACTTCTTTTCTGAGTGCAGAGTCCGAGCTAGACGGTTCCTCATATCCTCACCTGTAGAGCAGCAGTTTCGGAGTTGAGAAGTTGAGCAGACGAGGATGCAGTTCACTCTCCTATTGCAGATGTCTTCTCTTTTCAGACATTTGACGATTTTGTTTTCATTTGGAGTTGTTAGTTTTCTTAGGATTGTAAAATTCGTCTAGTGCAATGACAATCAGGTTCTATGGATTTATTTTATTAGTTTTGATATGGTTTACTATGGTTGTAAGAAGTTGTTTACTGCTTTTGGTGATGCCTTTTATTATTTATAAACTTTATCTCTTTCTAAATGTCTCATTTTGGGGGTTAGTATCGGGATTAATTGATTCGCCTATCGAGGGATAGTATAGATGCCAATCATGGCCACATGGGTCATGATAAAGTTGGTATCAGAGCTCTAGGTTCATTGATCTCATTGTACTAAGACGGGTCTAGTAGAGTCTCACGGATCAGTGCGGAGACGTCCGTAACTTATCTTCGAGAGGCTGTAGGATTTTAGGAAAAATCCCTTATTCTTTCGTTTCATGTGATTACTTTATTCCAATTGGTATCTGGTGATCCAAATTGGTATCTAACAACTTTTCTTCTTTCCCTCTTAGATGGTGAGAACACACGCAAACAGTAACAAAGACGTAATACCTAAACCAGCAGTGGCAGTCGCAGTTCACGACAGAGGAAGTGGTAAAGGTCATGGATGGAGGTCTGCTGCTGCTATAGGAGGGTCTCGTGTTGCTCCAGTTAGAGAGAGATCTGCATCTCTTGTGCCACCAACAGTACAAGAGCAGGTGGTTGTTGAAGTCGAAGTTCCAACTCAGGGGGAAGCTTCTACCGTTCCAGCATCCTCCGAGGTTCTGGCTTAGGTCCTCAATCTCCTGAGTGGCCTCATAGGTAATGGAGCAATTGCAGCAACTCCCGTGGGGCAGCAGTTGGGGATATAGCATGCAACTACTGTGGCTCCTCGAATTGATGACTAGTTAGAAGCTGTCATTTTCTCGAGATCGGTAGTGGGACTGGTGAGATGGGGGAGGAGCATGACTTGTTTTGGAGATTCACTAAGATGAAGCCTCCCACTTCTACGGCACTGAGGCGGAGGACACCTATGAGTTCATCATCGACTAACATGAGAGGCTCCACAAGATGAGGCCAGTAGAGAAGTATGGTGTAGAGGTTGTTACTTTTCAGTTGATGGGGGATGCTAAGCTCTAGTGGAGAACTTTTGGAGTGCAGACCAGCGGGGTCACCACCGTGACTTAGACCCAGTTCTACTCCACGTACTTGGAGAAATATGTTCCCCTCACTCTGAGGGAGGAGACGAGATGAGTTCACTACCATTGAGTAGGGAAGCTCATCTATTGCTACATACGAGGCTCGATTTCATTTCTTGTCCAGGTATGCTCTACCCTTACTGCCCACGGAGGAGGAAAGGATCAGACGGTTTATTAAAGGCCTGGATGTGGGTCTTCAGGTACCAACTCTTCAGATTGTTTCCTCAGGTAAGACCTTTCAGGACGTGGTAGAGTATGTGAAGTCGGTTGAAGGGGTGAAACATGAGGGTTATGCAAGAAATGCCGAGAAGAAGGCTCAGAGAGTGGGTTCTTTTAGTGGTTCTTATGCGAAGGCTCCGGCACCACAGGTTTCTCTGGGTGGCCTATTCAGTATGCCGTACAGGTGTAAGCCGAAATTCCACTAGGGATAGCTTCGTGACCATTAGGTGTAGTTGAGGGCACTTAGATGGTTTGTTCTAATTTTGGGACTCATCTTATTTCTTCTATACCAGCTCAGAGATTAGTTACTGAGAAGGTTTGTTATCAGTGTGGTGAGTATGTACACATCCGTAGATGGTGCCCCAGGTTCGGACAGGAGGGGCAGATTGTTACTCACCCAGCTCCTCGAGCTCTGACCCTTGCTGGGAGAGGAGGTAGTACATTCAGTCAGGATCATCCACAGCTGGGACGAGGTGGTCAGACAACTGTTATAGGCCGCGTTCAGCAGGGTAGAGGACGTGCTCAAGTAGGTAGGGTTGGCACCCAGGCAAATAGAGGGCTGGCACAGCCCAACCGAGGCAGTTCTCAGACTGGTAACTAGGCCCCACTTTTATGCTTTTCCTGGTAGGCTCGAACTAGAGGATTCAGATGCTGTCATTATAGGTACTATCTTTGTCAGTGACAAAATGGCTATTGCGTTGTTTGACCTAGGCTATACATTTTCTTATATGTCTGCTTATTTTGCTTTAGGTCTCGATCTTGTGTATGATGTGCTTAATACTCGTATCCACGTGTCTACTCCTGTTGGAGATTCTGTGTTAGTGGATAGGGTTGTTCGTGATTGCAAAGTTGATTTCATAGGATTTGACACTCTAGCAGACTTAGTGATTTTAGACATGATTGATTTTGATATAATTTTGGGAATGAGCTAGTTGTCCTCTTACCATGCCATTCTAGATTGCTATGCTAAGACCGTCATTATATCGGGCCTAGAGTTGTCAAGGTTGGAGTTGAAAGGGAATTGTAGCCCTACTCCTAAGAAACTTATTTCTTATATTAGTTCCCATAGTTAATAGAGCGGGGTTGTTCAGCGTAACTGGCGAATATTAGGGACACTAGTTCAGAGGGTCCTTCCATAGAGTCGGTCCTGATTGTTTGTGAGTTCTTAGAGGTGTTCCCTGTAGATTTGCCCAACATACCGCCAGACTGTGACATAGATTTTTGTATAGATCTAGAACCAAGTACCATACCCATTTCTATTCCTCCATACCGAATGGAACCTATTGAGTTGAGAGAACTCAAGGATCAGTTGCAGGAGTTGCTCAGTAAAGGATTCATTAGACCGAGTGTGTCATCGTGGGGTGCCCCGATTTTGTTTGTAAAGAAGAAGGATGGTAGTATGCAGATGTTCGTCGACTATCGCCGATTGAACAAGGTAACTGTTCAGAATAAGTAGCCTCTTCCTTGAATAGATGATATGTTTGACCAGTTACAGGGTGCAGCGGTGTTTTCAAAGATTGATTTGAGGTCAGATTATCACCAGTTGAAAATCTGGCTGAAGACATTCCCAAAATAGCCTTTCATACCAAGTATGGGCATTATGAGTTTCTGGTCATGTAATTCGGGCTCATTAATGCCCCGAATGCATTCATGAGCCTGATGAGAGGTGTTTTCAAACCTTACCTAGATTCTTTTGTTATTGTGTTTATTGACGATATCTTGGTAAATTCTAATACCAAGCAGGAGCACGAAAATCATCTAAGGAGTGTGCTAGGATTACTGAAGGAGAAGAAGTTGTATGCTAAGTTCACCAAGTGCGAGTTTTGGTTGGAATCAGTTTCCTTTCTAGGGAATATAGTTTCCAAGGAGGGAATCTAAGTTGATCCACAGAAGGTGGAGGCGGTCAGAAACTGGGCTAGACCAATTAATGTGACAGAGATCTGGAGTTCACTGGGGCTAGCCAGTTACTACCGTCGGTTTGTGAAGGGATTCGCCTCCATTTCTTCGGCATTGACCAAGTTGACGCAAAAGGATGTACCTTTCCGTGGTCAGAGGAATGTGAAGCGAGTTTTTATAAACTCAAGACTTTGTTAACCACAATACCTATTCTGGTGTTACCCGTGGAAGGTAAAGACTTTGTTGTTTATTATGATGCCTTACGTTATGGGTTGGGTGTTGTGTTAATGCAGGAAGGACATGTTATTGCTTAAGCCTCGAGACAATTGAAGATGCATGAAAAGAATTACCCCGCACACGATTTGGAGTTAGTAGGTGTCGTGTTTGCACTGAAAATTTGGAGGCACTATCTGTATGGAGCTCGATGTGAGGTGTTCACGGATCATCACAGCTTACAGTATGTATTCTCCCAGAATGATCTTAATTAGGGGTAGAGGAGATGGATGGAGCTACTTAAGGATTATCATATCACCATCTTGTACCACCCAGGAAAGGCCAATATGGTGGCAAATGCGTTGATTAGGAAGACGATGAGCATGGGAAGTTTAGCTTGCTTGGAAGCTACTCAGCGGACGATGGACAGGGAAGTCCAGACATTGGCAAACAACTTGGTGAGGTTGGCACTAACTGAAACTAGTGGAATACTAGCTAACCTAGAGGCTAAATCCTCACTTCTACAGGAAATAAAAACCAGACAGTTTGATGACGAAAAGCTGGGTAAGATTAGGGATAAAGTTCATTGGGGAGAAGCCAAGGAAGCAGTGTTAGATGATGAAGGCGTCTTGAGAATAAAGGGGTGGGTGTGTGTTCCCTAAGTTGGTGAGCTAATTAAAACTCTCTTAGCAGAAGCTCACAACTCGAGGTACTCCATTCACCCCCGAGTCCCCAAGATGTACCACGATCTAAAACAACACTATTGGTGGGTCAAGATGAAGAGGGACATTGTGGACAACGTTGCTCAATGTTTGAATTGTTAGCAGGTGAAGTATGAGCACCAAAAGCCTAGAGGAATACTTCAGTGAATGCCTATCCCCGAGTAGAAATGGGAGAGGATAGTTATGGACTTCGTGGTTGGTCTTCCCAAGACTTTGAGAAAATTTGACTCAGTTTGGGTCATAGTGGACAGATTGACCAAGTCTGCTCATTTCTTGCCGGTACAGGTGACTTACAATGCTGATAAACTAGCCAAGCTATACATGAAGAAGGTAATTCAGTTACATGGGGTTCTTGTTTTAATTTTATCTGATAGGGGCACTCAGTTCACTTTCCATTTCTAGAGGACCTTGCAGGCCGATTTGGGTACGATGTTGGACTTGAGCGCAACCTTTCATCCTCAGATAGATGGAAAGTCAAAATGGACTATTCAGGTATTGGAGGATACTCTCTGGGCATGTGTGATAGACTTCAGGGGCCATTAGGACAAATTGTTTCCCTTGGTAGAGTTCGCCTATAACAACAGCTACCACTCGAGCATTGGCATGGCGCTGTTTGAAGCTTTGTAGGGGAGAAGGTGCAGGTGTCCAATTTGGTGGTTTGATGCATTTGAGATGAGGCCTTTGGGGACTGATTTTTTAAAGGAGTCCTTGGAAAATCTTCAAATTATTCAGGACCACCTGGTAGCTGCTCAGAGTAGGAAAAATTAGTATGCAGACAAGAAAGTAAGGGACATGGAGTTCATGGAAGGGGAGCAAGTGTTGCTCAAGGTGTCCCCTATGAAGGGGGTGATGAGGTTTGAAAAGCGGGGCAAGCTCAACCCAAGGTATATTGGGCCATTTGAAATACTTCGACATGTGGGGTGAAGTGGCTTATGAGTTGGTATTGCCGCCAGGATTGTCTAGAGTGCATCCGACATTTCATGTGTCTATGCTGAAAAAGTACCATAGAGATGGAACATATATCATCAAGTGGGACTTTGTGTTATTGGATGCAAACCTGTCCTTCGAGGAGGTGCCTGTAGTGATATTGGCTAAATAGGTTCGAAAGCTTAGGTCTAAGAAAATTCCAACAGTAAAGGTCCAATGGAAGAATCGTCCGGTTGAGGAAGCCACTTGGGAAACCGAGGTTGATATGTGGGTCAAGTATCCACAGCTGTTCATAGAATCTAGTATGTATCCTTCCTACTTTTGTATAGACCATTCGGGGATGAGGTATTTTAATTGGTATCTGATGTAATGACCCGAACGTCGTTACGGGATGGTTAAGGTCCTAGGACACTGGAATTGGCTAGGGAAGGAATAGAAAGGGCTGTGAAATTTTTTAAGTGTGAAACTGGTGAATTCTGGGTAGCTACTATCTCGGGGGACCGCTGCAGCATTGGAATTTCGCTGTAGCGAGACAGTGGTAAAGGTCGCAGTCCCGCCGTAACAAGATAGAGGATAATCGCTGGAACTGCCGCAGTGGTGCCCTGACTGCCGTAGCGGGTACGCTGCAGTGGAAGAGTTATTGCCACAACGGGAGAAGGGAATAACAAAGTGGGTTTAAGTGGGATTTTTGGGATTAAGTCCCATTATTTACAAAACGTAATAGAGCAAAGTTTGAGAGAGATTTCTTCCCCAGAGCAGAAAGTGGTAGTGAAAATCTGAACTAGAGAAGACCTAGGTTGATGAACTAGGCTTACTTATGGGGGAGTAATGGGAGGTTTTGATTGTTGAATTTTGGGTAATGATTACTTTCTAAGGTTCCTCTTGTTAATATTGATGGGTTAGACAAGGTGGGGACCTAGAACTAGGTGGAAGGGAAGGGTTTCCTATTAAATTGCCCTGAAAAGAGAGGGATTTGATCTAATTAGGTCCTACCTTGAGGAGTGATTAACTAATTACTATATGTGTGTAGATTTCAAATGATCTGAAGCATTGAGGAAGGGCAAAGCTCCGGCAGAATAGCGAAGTCGGTAACTTCGATTAATCGAGGTAGGTTATGGTTGGAGGGTTAGTCCCTGCTTAATGACTTGTATGCTTAGGTGATAGTTTTATGTGATTGTTCTTCGTACATCCCTTTTTGTGAGATTGTCCTATGAATGAGATGATTACCATGTTGATATAGAATAATGATTAACATGTTGTAAAGTGTATTTGAAACTGTAAAGCGAATTGCTTGTCATGAACTGATCATGTGAACGGAGAATCAGGAATTAGTGTATATGTGAATGTGTATGCATACTTATTGTTTTACAAAAATTGAGAATGAATAGGATAGTGATTATATCCCGAATTGAGAGGCTCGAGCCCGAGGGGAGCATCCGAACGAGCGTATATTATTATTGAGTGGCTCGTGTTTGAGGGGAGCATTCGGATGAGCATATGAGTGGGAGCGGGTGCCACGCCGACACAGTACATGGATTTTTAGAGTCCTCTGCAGCGAAAACGGCCCAATCCAATGAGCAGGCTGGCTATCCCCTGTGTAGAACTAGTGTGTCTGAATTTGTGTTGTACTTCCCTAAAAAATTATAGACTGGTCTTATATTATTATTACTCGGTATACGTGTTATTATTTAGGGTCGGATGATAATGCATACCAGTATCGTGTTATATACTAACCCTACCCTTGCACTTCTTTTCTGAGTGCAGAACCGGAGTCAGGCAGTTCCTCACGTTCTCACCTGTAGAGCAGTAGTTCCGGAATTGAGAAGGTGAGTAGACGAGGATGTAGTTCACTCTCCCGTTGCAGATGTCTTCTCTTTCCAACGTTTGATGATTTTATTTTCTTTTTGAGTTGTTAGTTTTCTTAGCATTGTAAAATAGACATATGGTGCAATGACGATCATGTAATGGGGATTTGTTTTATTAGTTTTGATATGATTTATTGTGGTTGTAAGAGGTTGTTTACTGCTTCTAGTGACGCCTTTTATTATTTATAAACTTTATCCCTTTCTGAATGTCTCATTTTGGGGGTTAGTATCGAGATTCGTTGGTTTGCCCACCGGGGGATAGTGTGGCTGCCAATCACTGCCACCTGGGTCGTGACATGGGCATTCCTCCTCATTTGCCCTAAATGATCCTTCCCCATGATCAGTTGGATTTGAGTTAAGGATAGAAGCATCAAATTCTTCATAGATGCCTTCTCTATGCTTCAATTCACCTGCTAATTAATCATCTACAATTGCTTCAACACTTGAAATGTCATTTTGGTACACTACATCTAATGCATCATCAACTTCCACTCTTCCAAGGGGTTTTATTTTTATAACTAACTGCCATGAAGATTTATTATTTCCCAAAGGATAAGGAGCATAACACAATTGTTTCACATTTTGTGCAATGATAAATGGATCATAGAGTCGATATTGCCTCGTATAATTAATTTAAACTATTTTGTACTGCACCTTTATACCTCTAGGGTCAGGATCATACCACTTACATTGAAAGAGTACCAATTTTTTCTTCGGGCAACCAACGCTATACTCAAGTTCTATAATATCTTGAAGCACACCATAATAATCAACATCTCCCTCACCTTTCACCCAAACTCCACTATTGTTTGTTTTCTTTCCTTTGGACCATTCTTCTGTATGAAACTTATATCCATTGATGTAGTACTTGGACATCTTTCTGACTCTATGATCAGGTCCCCAAGCTATATCACGTAAAAATTGATAATTCACGTCATTAGTCAGGTTATGAACCTATATTGAATTAAAGAAAATTTAGAATTTAAAAAATACATATAAATAATTTGTAAATACTAGAATCATGTTAAGCACTTACATATTCTCTAAACCACTCCGAAACCTAGGATAAACAACCTTGTTCCCATATGTACCCACAAAGTAACTGTTTGAAAAGATTAAAATTTTGATTAGTTAAAGCAATTTTGGATATTATATATATGCATACTTATAATACGGTTGGACCTCGGGGCAATTCAATAATACATGTGTTGTAACAGATTTTAGCTCCATCTCAGTTAAACTTCACTTTGGAGTGTGTTTTGGAGCTCCTTTACCTGGATGTTTGAACAGGGAAAAGGGAGGTGCTAAAGGATTGATACTTCCTCCATCGTCATGACGATTAGGTCTATTCTCAAATATGGAACATCATGTTCAAAATAATATGAATAGAAATGAGAAGTTTCTTTTTCCAGATATGCTTCACATATCGATCCCGCAATTCTTGATCTATTTTTTACACTTCACTTACATTTTCCAATAGTCCTGAACAATATGATTTTTAGATGAAAGATTTATTAACTAAAACACATAAAGGATAAATGATCAAAAGTAAATACCTCTCATACAGATACATCCATCTACATTGAATTATCCCTCCAAGTCGCGCCTCTTGTGCAAGGTGAATTAGGAGATGTTCCATTACATTGAAAAAACCTAGAGGAAATTTTTATGCCAACTTGTTTAAAGTTAAGAAAATGTTATTCTCCATGTAATTTAGATTCTCCACCCTAAATGTGCTAGAACACAACTCCTTGAAAAATAAACTTATCTCTATGATGAGTTTTCATATTCTATCAGGCAAGACATTGAATGCAATAGGCATCAAAGATTTTACGAAAATGTGACAATCGTGGCTTTTCATAGACACCAGGCATATCCACCTGGCATCTTTAAATTATTAACCCAATCACATATATCTCTTCTCTCATCCAAAGTGAATGTGTAACTGGCCTTGGGCTTCTGAATCTTGTTGTTAAAGTATGTTAGGTACAACTTACTTCGCCTACAATATTCTTTTAAGGCCATCCTAGACTTTAAATTATCTTTTGTCTTGTTACTAACATCCACCACAGTATTAAACAAGTTGTCAAAGAAATTTTGTTCAATATGCATGACATCCAACTTGTGCCTAAGAAGGTTATGCTTCCAATAAGGTAACTCTCAAAATATGCTTTGTTTGGTGCAATTATATGTAACACCATAACCAGGTATCTTAGATGGTGGAGATTGTGTTACCTTAGGTAGATTCCTAACTCTATTCCAAATTTTCTCAGTCGATAAAGTTGTTGGTAGCTCTTCCAAATCAGTTTGATTCGTCATAAACACACTAGTATTTCTCCTAAATTCATGATCCATTTGTAAGATCGATGATGATAGTTGAACTATGTATTCTTACCTCCATATTTCAATGTGAATGTTTTTATGTGTTCCACACAACAAGGACAAGCTAACTTATCAGCAGTTGACTATCCGAATACATTCCATAAGCAGAGAAATTATTTATAGTCAACATCAAAGAAGCACACAATCTGAAGTTTTGTTTAGTTGATATATCATATGTTTCAACACCTTGATGCCACAATAACTTTAACTCATCAATCAATGGCTGAATGTATACATCAATTAAACTTTTGGGATTGTGTAGACCTGGAATAATGCAAGTTAGAAATAAATATGGACTTGTCAAACATAACTCTGGAGGAAGATTATACGGCATAACAAACACTAGCCAACATGAATATGGCGCAGTTGAGACTGCAAATGGAGTGAATCCATCAATATATAATCCCAACCTAATATTTCTAGGTTCACTAGCAAAGTACGGGAATACTCTATCAAAATGCTTCCATGCTTCTCCATCTAAAGGATGACATAGAACACTAGGTGGCCTTCTATGTTCATAATGCCATCTCATATGAGGAGCAGAGCTCATTGATGCATACAATCTCTTTAACCTAGGTATAAGAGGTAAGTAATGCATTGCCTTCACTGGAATCTTCTTCTTTCTATTGGCATTTATTACTTCCTTATAACAAGCTTGATTACAAAATTTACAATTTTCTAAAGCTGCATCATCCTTATAGAATAACATACAACCTTTCTCACAATAATAAATCCTCTTTGATGAAAGTCCTAACTTAGAAACCAATTTCTTTGCCGTGTAGAAATCTTTGGGTAAGTTAATTTTGCTCGGATTAAGTTCATTCATAAGCCGAATAATAGAATCCATGCCTGCTTGAGAAATTGAACTATCCGATTTTATACTTAGCAACCTAATAGCAATATACAACTTGGAATGCATTGATCCTTCATACAATGGATGATTAACTTCATCTAATTGTTCATAGAAACACTTAGCTTCATTATTTGGTTCTGATTGATTCCCAAGGAACATCCCAAAAGCATCTCTCATCATTTTATTCAAACAAGAATTTTCAGCATTATAGTCCGCTATAGGACTACCCTCACCACTAAATGCATTTTGAAAATTAGCATGAGCTACATTGACATTACTCTCTCCATGAATATCCACACATAATAATTTTTCATTAACCTCTTCTTATAAAGATGAAATTCAACTTTATCCGATTTCAATAACTTGACACACTTGCATTTCACACAAGGGCACCTAATAGTCCCTTTTATAAGAAAATTATTTTTTTGAATATTTGCTATTGCAATAAATTCCTTAACCCCTTTTATAAATTTCACCCTCAACCCCACACTATTAGGATAAGTTCTATCATACATGCACTATGATGTGCAAATTCCATCTACACAAGGAAAAATGTTATGGATTCATTTGTCAAGAAAATGGAACAAAGAAATTTTAAAGAGTATTACTATAAAAGGTCTACTGAAGCATAAAACGTTATTTATACTCAAACAGTGAAATCTGAAGAATACGTACACACCTCAGGTAAAACATTTGCCTTTCCAAAGCTGTGAGCCATCCAGGTATAGTGAATCAATTATGCAGATTGATATCCAATTAGAGAAGAGAATTCCAGCCATGAATTTTAACAATATGTTTTTAACTCATGTGAAGGCGCTGTTGATGAAGAGGGTAGAGGAAAAATTAAGTTATTTTGAGCACTATTATACCTTTCGGGAGTGAAGAAGAGGGTACTTTGGTCAGGATATGAAGATGTCTTCTTGTCACGTCTTGAGAACTTGCTGGAAATTAGGCCTTCTTCAGCCAAGCCTGAAAAAAATTGCCATTCACAAATAATAGATTACTTACTGTAGCAAAGTGAAATCTATCTTCCATACCTAAAGCTATACGTCAAATATATTAGAATCTTTTTACACTTTTGACCCATAATGTCTCAGTACAAAATGGTCGCGCCAAGTGACCATGTTTTAATTTGCATATACACTCTGTTATCTGATCACTTGAAGAACATTACTATGAGATTCTGCTATCTTATTTACGAATTTCAAGCAGTAAATGTTAAGCACATTCATTTTATTACTTTAATCAAAATAGACAAACCCTACTAGTAGCTTCAACTAAACAATAAAAATAGAGATTATGGAAGATACACACTTTCCATAGTGAAATTTTTAGAAGGATATTTCCAATCAAACATTTCTCTTATTTTTAGCAACACTTATTTACCCATATCTTATCAACCAACACATGCAATGCTTCATTGTTATTTTTAGAGATAAACACTTCGCATGTGAAAATCTTGCCTCAGATTATAGGATTAGCGTTCTTCACAAAGAATATACCAACCTTGGATGGAGAAAAAGCAAAGTGCAGATCGAATGTCCTCCATATCCACCAAATTGCTGCTGCCTGTGGAAAAAAAGGGGTTAAAACACAATAAATTTAAGGATAAGAAACAGAGAAGGGGGAAGAGGGAGAGGGCGAGAGTGAGAAGAAGGAGCGATGGAGAGAGAGTAACCTGTGTGAGAGGTGCGGCGGAACCTGCATGAAAGTCGCAAGAGGAAAGTGGAACAGACGACTGAAAGCAAATGGTCTACAACTTGAAATAATATTTCAACATTACTGACTATAGTAGTCAAAAAATTAACTGATTTTAAATAATTTTTTTTTAATTTTCCGACTATAGTAGTTGGAAACTTAAATAAATAATTTTTTTTTTAAAAATTTCTTCTACTGTAGTTGCTCATTAATAATAT
>JACEIK010000544.1:126306-216584 GCA_018107945.1 Datura stramonium | reverse complement strand
CAAGTCTTTTTCTGTATATCAAGTGTTCTATATATGTTCTTCTGTTGTACATTTTATATTACTTTCTCTGCCCTAAAATATTTTCCATATTTCTTTTTTCAAGAGTCAAATTATATGAATTTTGATAATATTTATTTTTAAATTCTCTACATTATATATGACATTAGTTACAACTTATAATACTTTTTGAGCTATTTTGTATCCTCTTCTTTCTTTTATTGATTTTGTTAATTATTCTCTATCATACAACGACTAATAGTTAGTTGATTAACAAAGAGAAGATAACGAAAGAAAGGAAAAAGGTGGAGTTGTAGAAAATTGAGGGCTGTTAAAATCATCTTATTTCATTCATCTTGATCCATAGGCTTAGTTACAAGTTTATTTTAGTAGTTTAACATTAAGCCTAATCTGAAAGACTCAACGTCAATTAAAAAGGCATCTATATATACATGTATACACGCCTCTTTAGCAATTTCAACAAACACTGATTTGTTTGAAGATGTATAAAGTGATACTGTAAGTGATAATTATATCTCTTTTCTCTTATAGTTTATTTTTTAAAAAACTTTTTTATCGCTCAATAGTATAAATAAAAAAATAAGAAAATAATTCTACAAACACACACATACAAAAGAGAGAATGAAGTATGAAGAAACAAAAAACAACTTAGTCAAATAAATGTTTGTAGGAAATATAATGTAAAATATATGTATTCGTAGTGTCTAATAATTTTTTTCATTTTTTGGAGTGAAAATTTAGATGGTGGAGGAAGGGAGGCGCTAAAGCAATTGAAGATACAAATGTGAGTTTAGTATTTATTATCTTCAAAACAAACTAACAAAGAATTGTAAGTTAATTAATTTGCAGCCATAGCAGATATTAAGACTCAAGCATAAATACAATCTTAAGATAGAATAAAAAAAATGTACCATTCATCTCTATTGATTTAGCAACAGTAGTAATCGACGGTTAAGACTGAGACCAACTTCCATGATCCACTAGCTATCTCAATCAATAAGGCATCAACCACTATAACACGTATTCAGGAGCTGAATATGTTAGATTTTTCTAATAGCAAGGGAAAGGGGGGTTGGCCTCTATTTATAGAGTGCCTACCTGTCATAGGCCAATAGTTATTGGGCCTAGCTTATCCACACACACAATATTTAATATTAGACCTTTTATTAATCCACTAATAGGGACATGTCACTATCCTTTCAGGCTAACCAATTAAGACAAGTCCAAACTCCAAATTCTCCCACTTGGACGACAGTGTTAATTGAGAACAAAAAAAGTTTTTCCAAAAGTTTTGAGGTTTTGAAAAATCATTTTAGAATTTTTTGTAGACTCTATATTGGCCACAATACTCTCATAGCCAAGGATAGAATGACCAATGTATCAATCCATTCAGTCTCAACGAAGAACACTAACAACGAATCATAGCAGGCATCACACTATTTTAAGATATGAATTGTATCTATAATTACATATGCTAGAATTTCCATCGAAATGAATCAAACATGTGTGCTAAGCATATCATCTTCTTAATCAAGGTGAACAAAAATACGCCTCTTAAAAATACATAATTCTCCAAGTGACACAAAAAGTACATCACCTCATGAGCCTCCAAGTGACACTAAAATCATATTACCTCAGGAGAGTTTTCTTGTACCTTACCTAGGATAATCAAGGATACAAGAAACAAACTCAAACATATCATGAGTATATACAATACTTAATGGGGAATAAATAAACAACTAAACAATTTAGTCAATAAGCATGACAATTGTCAAATAACACAAGCTTATATTCAAACACCAGAAATAAATTTATTTAAAGCAATATCTCAGTCAACAATTACAAAATAGCTTCCACTGGCTAAATCACAGCAAAAGATTCTAAATTACCCATATTTTGACCATGTTCATTAAACACCACAGGCCTGAAATCTTTAGTCAAAGTATTATCCAAAATTGTGTCCCAACCCGAACATGGGCCTGGATCGAGACACGGGACAAGGAAACACGAGAGACTCCAAGTCGGCCCATGGCATGAACATAATTTCTAACTCAATCAAATAAAGCGAAAGATAAACATAGTAATCATAACGGTAGTCTAAACACAACATAAAATATGAACATACAACACAAGTCTAAAGCTGAATACAATCTATGTCTGAAAAGCCTCTACGTCTGATGAGTTGATGGGACAAGACCCCAACAAACTCTCTAAGTCTGAAACTGAAAATACGTAAACATAACTGAATAGAAAGGGGCCCTCGACAAATGAGGACTCACCAATAGGGACTGGATGCTAACTCCGAAACTGGCTAGTGATGGGGCTAAGTTTGAAGATCGGAGCCTATATCATAAAATGATACATCATAGAGTATGCGGTCAGTATGTGGACTGTACTGAGTATGCAAGGTAAATAAAACCGCTTAAGTAAGTAAAAAAATTAAAACATGCATAATATAAAACATAATCAAGATAAGAATTTGAGAGTAAGGCTTGCATGCTATTTTCTGAAATCATGAACTGAACATAACTGAACATCATAACTGAATCAAATGACCTAAAGATGAAATCTGATAATCATAAGTAAGACTGAACGTTGGGTCAAACCTTCTTTAGAACACACACACACACATATCATGAATGATAAACATGCATAACTGAAATCATGAGGAACAATGGGAGACTCGTCATATAACCGACCGTGGTCCCAACTATCACACTAAGTGGGTAGAGCCATCTAAAGCCTTGCTAGGGTTAAGGACGAAACTATAATATTGATATCAAGCTCGAGGCCCCTTGGGGCAGGGGAAATCTCCAAAGGTGGTCCAATAGTATATAAATAACCTACGTTGGCGCGTAGTTCTGAGGCATCGGGTTGACTGGCCCTTAGCCTACTCGGTGCTAGACACTACTCCCAAAAACATGCATATGCTCTCCATCATTTACAACGAAGCTGGCCATCATCTAGTGAAAAGGCTGAATAATAACATACATGCATAATAAAAAATCATAACATGAGGAGCCTTGACTCAAATCATACCACAAACTGAATAAATTGGGAGTCTAGACTCCAAAACCATGTGGTAAGCTAATTGACATGAAATCATAAATCATACTTGAACATATGGGCTTGCCTAATACTTAAACATGCTTGTAAATACTTAATTCACTTGAAAATATGATTATAGACATGGGTTACTTGACACATGCTTTTCATTGTAAATATCATACTTGAACATACATCATAGATCTCAATTTTTTATGAACTTTTATGGATGGGCATCATAATTTATAAAACTTAAAAACATGATTTATAATTATAAAAATATTGTAAAACTTTCCCATGAATCATAATTCAACAATAGAAATATGCGTAGATCATACCCATGGTAGAAGATTAGGAAATTCATGCATTGGGTAAAACCCCATAGGATCAACATATAGTTTTTCATGAACTAGAGAGGGATTGGGCATGGGTGTGAAAAAATCACCCATTCATAACCCTACATACCTGAGAGAATCTGATTCTACAACTTCTCTGATTTCCCAAGGAAAAATTGAGAAGAACTTGGAAGGAATTAAGCTTGATCACCTCTCTAGACTTCTGAGCTTGCATGCATTAATAGGAATGGATTAGATGAACTTACCCCTATTAAGACATACTATTCATAGCTTAAAATGACGTAGTTTAGGCCTTAGGATCATAGGAGTTACAAAAAAGACCTTAATAAACTCGCAGGGAAAAACTAACTGCCAATCCTAATAAGGGACTAGACGAGTTGTTACCCATGACCACGACTCGTGGTCTCCTGTCGTCAAGTACACTGCCCATTTTCCTCAAAGTGTCCCCACGAGGGACCTAACGATCATCACTAGTGACCATGACTCGTGGTCACCTCTCGTTACTATCACTACTCAAAACATTTAATCCTTAACCAACTGCTGACCACGGCTCACCTAACAATTCATGGCGTTGACCACGTCTCGTGGTGTCTAGTAGTGAGGTACACTGCTGGCCCTTCTTTGATCCTTCAACTGATCTTGACCACGGGTGACCTAATGGCTCATGGGGCTGACAACGACTCGTGGTCACACCCGTGTTAACCCCAACTTCAAAATTTCCAAACAAGTCAAAACTCCTCACCACGAGTCACTTAATGACTCGTGGTCATCCTGACGGGGCACAGGACGACTCATTCTGTGACCTGGTGCAGAAAGTTCCTTTTCTTCGTTTCAACTCCCGAGTCTGGTCTTAAGGTTTTTGGGGAATTACAATATCCCCCCTTGGGAACATTCATCCTCGAATGTTGGAAGATATACAGAAAAGTAGAGGAATGCAATCATCACATTCGAATACTGATCATATAAGCTGAAAACTAACGGATGGACTACCTCCAAACTGAACTACATGGCTGAAATGAATTCATGAACCATACATATATACTTTGGCATGAAATAAATTGGGGCACATGAACTGAACATGAAACTGAATAGAGTTTTAGGGAAAAAACTAATACCTCAAGCTGGAACAGAGCCGGAAGGGAATAGATGTGGGTATATAGCCATCATATCTGCTTTAGCTTCCCACGTAGCTCCCTCCACATATTAGTTCCTCCGTAAAATCTTGACTGAAGCTACTTCCTTGTTCCTTAGCTTCTAAACCTGATGATCTAGTATTTCCACCAGAACCTCCTCATAACTAAGGTTGTCCTTCACACCTACACTCTCCACCAGAACAACTAGAGTTGGATCTCCTAAACACTTATTTAAGAGAGATACATGGAAAACTGGATGGACTAAAGCTAATTCTGAGGGCAACTCCAACTCATATGCTACCTTGCCAACCCGTTTCATAATCTGGTACGAGCCAACATAATGGGGACTTAATTTCCCTCTCTTTCCCAACCTCATCACTCCCTTCATGGGAGACACCTTTAGAAACACCCAATCACCAACTTCAAACTCAAGCTCTCTCCTCCTCACATCCGCATAGGACTTCTTGAGACTCAGAGCTATTTTCAGCCTATCCCATATGAGCTGAACTTTCTCCATGGCCTCATGGACTAAATCTAGCCCAATCATCACAGCTTCACCGACTTCAAACCAACCAATAGGTGATCTACATCTCCGCCCATAGAGAGCCTCAAACGGAGACATCTAAATGTTGGAACGGTAGCTGTTGTTATACGCAAACTCAATGAGAGGAAAATGATCATCCCAACTACCCTTGAAGTCAATCATGCATGCTCTCAACATGTCCTCGAGAGTCTGAAGAGTCCTCTCTGCTTGACCATCTGTTTGCGGGTGAAATGTAGTAATGAGCTTGACTTGAGTATCAAGTCCCTTTTGAAACAATCTCCAAAATTGGGAGGTAAACTGAGTACTTCTGTTTGATATGATGGACAAGGGAACTCCATGCAATCGAACTAGCTGTTGAATGTATAGTTTGGCATAATCCTCCGCTAAATTAGTGATTTTGACCGATAGAAAATGAGCGGCTTTGGTCAACCTGTCCAGAATTACCCAAATGGATTAATACTGCCGATGAGTGCGAGGCAAACCTATGATGAAGTCCATATTAATATCCTCCCACTTCCAAGTAGGGATACTGATGTCTTGAAGCATACCTCCCAGTCTTTGATGCTCAACCTTCACTTGCTGACAATTTGTACATTTAGCCACAAACTCCGCTATGTCCTTCTTCATGCTGTTCCACCAATAGACTTCCCATAGATCACGGTATATCTTGGTGGCACCTAGATGTATCGAATATATAGAACCATGAGCCTTATGCAACATCCAATTTCTCAAATCATCAACGTCTGGGACACACAAGCGACCTTGATATCGAAGCAAACCATCTTCCCCTTTGGAGAAGACCTCTACCTTCTAATTCTGAATGACTTCCTTTAAATTTACCAAAACAAGGTCCTCGTCTTGTCTACCTTTTACATCAGTCACTAAGGATGATTCTGATCCATTCTAGACAATAACACAACAATCAGTCAAGTCAACTAAATGAACTCCTAACCTTGCAAGTCGATGCACATCCTTCGATAGCCCCTTCTTTCCCCATCTACATGGGACACACTCTCCATAGAGATTCTACTAAGTGCTTTTGGTATGACATTGTCCTTACCCGGATGATAAAGGACACTCATATCATAATCCTTGAGTAGCTCCAACCACCTTCTTCGGCATAGATTTAGATCCTTCTGGATAAACACATATAATAGGCTCTTGTGGTCCGTAAACACATGTACTTGGACCCCGTACAAATAGTATCTCCAAATTTTCAAGGACAATACCACAGCCGCCAATTCAAGATCATGGGTTGGGTAATTTATCTCATGAACCTTCAGCTGCCTAGAAACGTATGCTATAACTTTATGTAACACACCAGAAGTGTCTAGACTAGACCCAGGATTTAAAAATGTAAAGTGGAAGAAATTTGGAAATTTTTCATAGAACGGGCCATGGTGTGAATCTTTGGTGACACCAACGACCCGTTGGAGGTGTCCGTGGTGAGGTACTACAGGTTCGGAGTTGGGAGTAACGAGTCAAGGAACAACATGTGGTTTGATGTCACGAGTCATTGATTGTGGTCTTGGTGAGACTGATCCTTGGTCAAGGAGGAAGTAACGAGTTGTAAGATGACCCGTTGCACGTAACAATGGGTCGTGGTCAGCAGCGTGCAAAGGGATCCCAGATTAGAGGCAATGGTGATGATGACTGGCAACAATGAGTCATTAGAGATAGAAACAACTTGTCCTGTCCTGTCGTGGTGAGGGATCAGAGATCTGAACTTAGGGAGTAGCAAGGAGTGGTAACAATGGACCGTAGGAGCTCACAACGGATCATTCTATCATCCGTTGTCACTGATAGTGCAGAATTTTCAGGAAATTCATTAAGGGTATTTTCATCATTCCTAAGTCCTAGGGTCCTAAACTATGTCGTTTTAGGCTCAAAATGAAGTTTTTTCTGAAGGGTAAATCCATTCTAGGCTCATTCACATCCATGCATGCAAATTGAAGGGTTTAGAAGGTGATGAAATTAGTCTTTCTTCAAGATTTTCTTCAATCTTTCCTTTGGGCAATCAAGGAGGGGAAAAATCAGTTCTTCCCCAGGTATGTAGGGTTATGAATTAGTGAATTCATTCACACCCATGCCCAATCCCTCTCTAAATCATGAAAATTCGTATGTTGATTCTATGGTGTTTTAACCCAATGCATGAAATTCCTAATTCTCTACATGGGTATGGTCTAAATGTGTTTTCACTATTGAATTATGAATCATGGGCAAGTTTTATGTTGTTTTCATTAAAATCATATTTCAATCTTTATAAATTAAAATGCCCATTTATGAAAAGTTCATGAAAGTTGAGATTTATGATGAATTTTCAAGTATGATGAGATATTATTGATGAAAAACATGTTTTCAAGTTACCCATATTTATAATCATGTTTTCAAGTAAATCAAATATTTTCAAGCATGTTAAAGTATTGGAAAATGCCCATATGTTAAAGTATGATTTATGACTTTATGAATTAAGCTTACCACATGATTTTGGAGTGAAGACTCCCAATTATTTTCAGCTTGTTGTATGGTTTGAGCTAAAGCTTCTCATATATGATTTTAGATTTGAGATGTATTTGATTATCGAGCTTCATCAATAGACGATGGTGAGCTTCATTGAATAAAGATAGAGACCTATGCATGTTTTTGGGAGTAGTGTCTAGCACCAAGTACCACTTAGGATCACGTAAGCTCTATCTCGGTATGTCGATTATATGACAAGTCTCCCATTGTTCCTCATGATTTTAGTTATGCATGTTTCACTCATGATATATATATACATACATACATACACACACACACACACACATATATATATATATGTTCTAAAGCAGATTTGACCAAATGTTCGGTTTTACTTATGATTATCAGATTTCAGCTTTGGGTCAATCGATTCAGTTATAATGTTATGTTATGTTCAAATCATGATTTCACAAAATAGCATGCAAGCTCTACTCTCAGATTCTTATCTTTATATTTTTATATTATGCATATTTTAAATGATTTTACTTCATTAAGCGGTTTTACTTACCTTGCACACTCGGTACATTCCACGTACTGACCGCATACTCTATGCCGTATCATTCCATGATACTGTCTCCGATCTTCAGACTCAGCCCATCATTAGCCAGTTCTAGAGTCAAAAATCCAGTTTAGTAGAGTGTCCTTATCTCTTGAGTACCATTTGATTTCAGATGTTGATGTTCTTTCAGTTTTCGGACTTGTCGGGTTAGTTGGTTGTGTTGTCCCATCAATCCATTAGTTATGTAGAGGCTTTCAGACAGTATGTAGTAATTAACTCATCATGTATCTTGTGGATTTTGCTTTCGATGTTGTGTTATGCTAAACTTCCGATATGTTATTATGTTAAGTCTTACGCTTTATTCGATTGAGTTAGATGTATGTTCATGCCATGAGTGACTTGGGGTCTCTCGGGGCTCCTTGTCCCGTTTCTCGATTCAGGCCTATGTTCGGGTAGTGACAAACTTGGTATTAGAGCAATAGGTTTGAAGTGTCCTAGGGTGTCAGAAAACCGTGTTAAGTAGATTCTTTTTCATGGGCGTGAAGCGCGCCGCACTTATGACGAAGAGGCTACGAGACATTTAGGAAATGCCCCCTTCTTTCATGACCTATGATGTGCGATGAAATGTCTCCTTATCGTTCTAACTCGTGCTATTCACAATTGCAGAATCATGGCTCCCTGAGAGTTAATGGTAGGAGGAATGGAAATGGAAATGGCCACAAGGATAGCAATGGAGACGGGTACCAATAAGCCCCACCAGTCCAGGAGCATCAAGCACCGGAGCCGATTGCCCATGTCGAATTCTGGCCAGCCATTCAGATGCTAGCGTAGGCCTTGACCACCCAGGTCAACCAGCAAGCAGTGACACATGTCCCGCAGAATGGGAATGCAGCAGTAGCTTGAGTCAGATATTTCTTGAGGATGAACACCAGAGTTTCTTGGGTCAAAAGTGGACGAGGATCCACACGAGTTTATTGACGAGATTGTAAAGATCACCCAGGTCATATGGATGAATGGATTTGAGTGTGCTGAGTTGGCCTCATATCCGTTGAAGGGGGTCACACACATCTGGTTTAGACAGTGAAAAGATAGTAGGGCAGCTGGAGCAGGCCCTATCAGTTGGGAGGAGTTCCACGTTGCTTTTCTATATCAGTTTTTACCTCATGAGACGAGGGAGTTGAAAGTAGCTGATTTCGTGAATCTTAAGTAGGGGAAGAGGATGGTGGAGGAGTATGCCCTTGAGTTCACTCATTTGTCAAAGTACGCCCCAGAGTTAGTGGTTGATCAGAGGGCACGAGTGAGCAGGTTTGTTCATGGGGTGGCGGACTATCTAGACAAGGATTGTGGGACCGTTATGCTCCATCATGATATGAATTTCCCTCAGATATTCTTATACGCCCAGTAGATGGAGGCGACGCATATGAGGGAGAGAGAGGCCAAGAGGGCCAGGATTGATAGTTATAGATTCTCTCAGCTAAGGCAAGATGGTGGGAACCGACAACAGACCCACCAGAGATCTTCATCCCCGACATATTCAGTGATTAGTGTGCTTTCAAAACCTAGGCACGATAATGGGGGGGGAGCA
This sequence comes from Datura stramonium, assembly GCA_018107945.1. Classification (NCBI taxonomy): domain Eukaryota; kingdom Viridiplantae; phylum Streptophyta; class Magnoliopsida; order Solanales; family Solanaceae; genus Datura; species Datura stramonium. The sequence continues at coordinate 206,884 of JACEIK010000544.1, read as the reverse complement.
TCAGGCTCTCGGGGTTAGAGTAGTAGGCCCGCGGATTTCAGTATCCCAGTTTGTGGCAGGTGTGGTTGGGGACACACGGGTCAGTGCTTGGCAGATACAGGTGCTTGCTTTAGGTGTGGAAAGCCCGGATATATGCTTATAGATTTCCCAATAGCTAGATGGGGCCATGATAGGGGCCGAGGCCCAGCTTCCAATTAAGCAGCTCCACCTACACGCCCAGCACAATAGGGGGCATCTACCAGCACAAGTGGTGGTTAGTGCCAAAATAGATTCCATGCCTTAGCATCCCACCAGGAGTATGAGGTCTCCCCAGATGTAGTCACTGGTATGTTACGAGTTTTCCATCTTGATGTATATACTTTGTTAGATCCAGGTGCTACCTTGTCTTTTGTGACACCTTATGTGGCTAGTAGTTTCGGAGTCAGTCCCGAAGTCTTGTTAGAACCCTTCTCAGTCTCTACTCCAGTGGGTGATTCAGTTGTAGCTAGACAAGTGTATAGAAGTTGCCTGATCATAGTCCTTTAGAAAATCACCTCAGCAGATCTAGTAGAGTTAGCCATGATTGATTTTGATGTTATCCTCAACATGGATTGGCTATTTGCATGTTATACCTCCGTTAATTGTAGGACCTAGGCAGTAGAGTTCAGATTTTCGAGTGATCCAGTCATAGAATGGAAGGGTAGTTCATCTGTGCCTATAGGTCATTTCATTTCCTATCTTAAGGCTCAAAATATGATCTCCAAAGGCTGTGTATACCATCTAGTTAGGGATAAGGATGCTATGTCCGAGACCCGGACTATCTAGTTAGTCCCAGTAGTATGTGAGTATCCAGAAGTCTTCTCAGATGATCCACTGAGAATCCCTCCCGAGCGGGAGATTGATTTTGGTATTGACCTTCTTCCAGATACACAACCTATATCTATTCCTCCTTACAGAATGGGCCCAGTCGAGTTAAAGGAGTTGAAAGAGTAGTTGAAGGACCTATTAGATAAGAGTTTCATTAGACCGAACAAGTCCCCATGGGGTGCACCAGTTCTCTTTATCCAAAATAAAGATGGTTCTCTTCGTATGTGTATTGGTTAATGGAAATTGAACAAGGTCACCATCAAGAATAGGTATCCTCTACCCAGTATTGATGATTTGTTTGACCAGCTTCAGGGTTCCAAGTGCTTTTTTAAGATAGATCTCAGATCTGAGTACCATTGGCTCAGAGTTCGGGAGAGCGACATCCCGAAAATAGCCTTCAGGACGCGGTATGGCCATTATGAGTTTGTAGTTATTTCTTTTTGACTAACGAATGCTCCTACAACTTTTATGGACTTGATGACAGGGTGTTCAAGCCATACTTGGATATGTTCGTGATCGTGTTTATTGATGGCATCTTGAATTACTCTCGAAGCGAGGAGGAGCATGTTGCTCATTTGAGGGTGGTAGTACAGACACTCAAGGATTGCTAACTATATGCTAAATTCAGCAAGTCCGAGTTTTGGTTGAATTTAGTGGCATATTTGGGCCACGTGGTATAAAGTGAGGGCATAAAGGTAGACTCTCAGAAAATAGAAGTGGTGAAGAATTGTCCTAGACCGGTGAATCCTTCAGATATCAAGAGTTTCTTGGGTTTAGACAGGTACTATCGGAGATTTATTAAGGGCTTATCATCTATTGCAGTGCCATTAAACAAATTGACCCAAAAGAAAGTAAAGATCCAATGGTTGGAGGCTTGTGTGAGGAGCTTTCAGGAGTTGAAGACCCGACTCACCTTAGCACCGGTGTTAACTCTACCCGAGGGTACCGATGGGCTTGTGGTGTATTGCGATGCTTCGAGAATCGAACTTGGTTGTGTATTGATGCAGCACAACAAAGTTATAGCATATGTCTCTAGACAGCTAAAAGTTTGTAAAAAGAATTACCCGACCCATGATCTTGAATTAGCGGCGGTGGTATTCTCCTTGAAGTTATGGAGACATTATTTGTACGGGGTCTATGTAGATGTGTTTACGGACCATAAGAGTCTACAATATGTGTTTACCCAAAAGGATCTAAATCTTCATCAAAGGAGGTGGTTGGAGCTACTTAAGGACTATGATATGAGTGTCCTTTACCATCCGGACAAGGCCAATGTAGTAGCAGATGCACTTAGTTGACTCTCTATGGAGAGTGTGTCCCATGTGGATGAGGGGAGAAAGGAGTTGGTGAAAGATGTGCATTGACTTGCAAGGTTGGGAGTTCGGTTGGTTGACTCTACCGATGGCAGTGTTATTGTTCAGAATGGATAAGAATCGTCCTTGGCAACTGATGTAAAAGCTATACAAGATGAGGATCCCATTTTGGTAAAGTTAAAGGAAGCCATTCAGAATCAGAAGGTAGAGGTCTTCTCCAAAGGGGGAGATGGTGTTCTTCGATATTAGGGTCTCTTGTGTGTCAACGTTAATTATTTAAGAAATCGGATGTTGCATGAGGCTCACAGTTGTAGGCATTCAATCCATCTAGGTGACACGAAGATGTACCGTGATTTACAGGAAGTCTATTGGTGGAATGGCATGAAGAAAGACATCGCAGAATTTGTAGCTAAGTGTCCAAACTATCAGCAAGTGAAGGTTGAGCATCAAAGATTGGGAGGTGTGCCTCAGTATAGCAGTATTTCTACTTGGAAGTGTGAAGAAATAAATATGGAATTTATCACAAGGTTGCCTCGCACCCGTCGGAAATATGACTCCATTTGGGTTGTTGTAGACAGGTTGACCAAAGCCGCTTATTTTCTACCGATCAAAACCACGGATTAAGCAGAGGATTATGCCAAATTATACATTCGGGAGCTAGTTCGATTGCATGGAGTGCCCTTGTCCATTATATCAGATAGAGGTACCCAATTTACCTCTTAGTTCTAGAGGTCGTTTAAAAAAGGACTTGGTACTCAGGTTAAGATCAGTATAACATTTCACCCGCAAACGGATGGTCAAGAAGAGAAAAAAATTTAGACTCTCGAGGACATGTTGAGATCATGCGCGATTGACTTCAAAGGTAGTTGGGATGATCATTTGCCTCTTATCGAGTTTGCATACAATATTAGCTGTCATTCCAATATCCAGATGGCTCCGTTTGAGGCCCTCTTTGGGTGGAGATGTAGATCGCCTATTGGCTGGTTTGAAGTTGGTGAAGCTGCGATGATAGGGCTAGATTCAGTCCATGGGGCTATGGAGAAAGTTCATCTCATACGGGACAGGTTGAAAATAGTTCAAAGTTGCCAAAAGTCCTATGCCGATGTGAGAAGAAGAGAACTTGAGTTTGAAGCGAACGATTGGGTGTTTTTGAAGGTGTCTCCCATGAAGGGAGTAATGAGGTTTGGAAAGAAAGGAAAACTTAGTCCTCATTATGTTGGTCCCTACCGGATTGTGAAGCGGGTTGGCAAGGTGGCATATGAATTGGAGTTTCCCTCAGAATTAGCTTCTGCACATCCTGTTTTCCATGTATCTCTCTTAAAGAAGTGTTTGGGTGACCCAGCTCTTGTTGTCCCAGTGGACAGTGTCGGTGTGAAAGACAGCCTTAGTGATGAGGAGGTTCCGGTGGAACTGGATCGTCATGTTTGAAGGCTAAGAAAAGAGGAAGTATATTCGGTTAAAGTTTTATGGAGGAATCATCACGTTGAGGGAGCTACATGGGAAGCCGAAGCAGACATGATGGCTAGATACCCACATTTATTCCCTACCGGCTCAGTTCCATCTCGAGGTATCAGTTTTTGCCCTAAAATCTATTCAGTTTCGTGTTTAGTACATGTGCCCCAGTTTCTTTCATGTATATGGATGTATGTATGATTCATGAATTCAGTTCAATCATGTAGTTTAAATCGGAGTTAGTTATTCCGTCAGTTTTTAGCTTGTATGATCAGTAATTGAGTATGATGATTGCATTTCTCCGTTTTCTGTAAGTTTTCCCACATTTGAGGATAAATATTTCCAAGGGGGAGATGTTGTAATACCCCAGAAGTGCCTAGACTATACCCCGCATTTAAAAATTAAAAGTGGTAGAAATCTGGAAATATTTCATAGAACGGGCCATGGTATGGATCGTTGGTGCCACCAACGACCCGTTGGAGGTGACTGTGGTGAGGTACTGCAGGTTTAGAGTTGGGAGTAATGGGTCAAGGGAATGACCCATGGTTTGATGTCACGAGTCGTTAGTTGTGGTCGTGGTGAGACTGATCCTTGGTCAAGGAGGAAGTAATGAGTTGTCAGACGACCCATTGCACGTAACAACGGGCCGTGGTCACAGTCATGCAAAGGGATCCAAGATTAGAGGCACGATGACTGGAAGGAATGAGTCATTAGAGCTAGCAACGAACTATCCTATCCGGTCGTGGTAAGGGATCAGAGATCTGATCTTAGGGAGTAGAAACGAGTGGTAACTACGGACCATAGGAGCTCACAATGGATCGTTCTGTCGTCCGTTGTCACTGACAGTGCAGAATTTTTAGGAAATTCATTAAGGGTATTTTCGTCATTCCTAAGTCCTAGGGTCCAAAACTACATCGTTTTAGGCTCGAAATGAAGTGTTTTCTGAAGGGTAAAGCCATTCTAGGCTCATTCACATCCATGTATCCTAAGTTGAAGGGTTTAGAAGGTGATCAAGTTAGGCTTTCTTCAAGCTTTTCTTCAATCATTCCTTTGGGCAATCAAGGAAGGGCAAAATCAGTTCCTCCCCAGGTATGTAGGGTTATGAATGGGTGAATTTGTTCACACCCATACCTAATCCCTCTCTAAATCATGAAAATTCGTATGTTGATTCTATGGGATTTTAACCCAATGCATGAAATTCCTAATTCTTTACATGGATATGGTTTAAATGTGTTTTCACTATTGAATTATGAATCATGGGCAAGTTTTACGTTGTTTTCCATTAAAATCATATTTCAAGCTTTATAAATTAAAATTTCCATTTATGAGAAGTTCATGAAAGTTGAGATTTATGATGAATGTTCAGGTATGATGAGATATTATTGACGAAAAGCCTGTTTTCAAGTTACCTATGTTTATAATCATCTTTTGAAGTGACTCGAGTATTTTCAAGCATGTTAAAGTATTTGTCAATGCCCATATGTTCAAGTATAATTCATGACTTTACAAATTAAGCTTACCACATGGTTTTGGAGCGAAGACTCCCAATTATTTTCAGCTTGTGGTATGGTTTGAGCTAAAGCTTCTCATATATGATTTCAGATTTGAGATGTATTTGATTATTGAGCTTCGTCAATAGACGATGGTGAGCTTCGTTGAAAAGAGCTTCGTTGAAAATGATGGATAACATATATATGCTTGGGAGTAGTATCTAGCACCGAGGCTAAGGGCTCATCAAATCTCTATGCCTCAGAACTACGAGCCAACGTGTAGGTTATTTCATATCATATCATATATATATATATATATATATATATACTTTGGGACCTCCCTCTGTGAGCTATCCCCTACCATGATCGGGCCTCGATCTTGATATTGATATCATGGTATCGCCTTTAGCCCGAAAGGCTTTGGACGACTCTAGCCACTTGAGTGTGATAGTTGGGACCACAAGCTCTACTGTGGTATGTCGGTTATAAGGACGAGCTCCCCATTGTTCCTCATGATTTGGGTTATATGTATATATATATACACATATATATGTTCTAAAGCAGGTTTGACCAATGTTTAATTTTTCTTAGATTATCAGATTTCAGCTTTGGGTCAATCGATCCAGTTATATGATGTTGTTATGTTCAAATCATGATTTCAAAAATAGCACGCAAGCCCTACTCTCAAATTCTTATCTTGTTATATTATATTATGCACGCTTTAAATGATTTTACTTCATTAAGCGATTTTACTTATCTTGCATACTCGGTACATTCCGTGTACTAACCACATACTCTATGCTGTATCGTTTCATGATACAGGCTCTGATCTTCAGACTCAACCCTAATACAGCCAGTTCCAAAGTTAGCAATCCAATTTTAGTGGTGAGTCCTCATCTCCAGGACCATTTGATTTGTAGATGTTGATGTTCTTTTAGTTTTCAGACTTGCTGTTAGTTGGGGGTATTTTCCCATCAACCCATCGGTTATGTAGAGTTTCAGACAGTATGTAGTAATCAGCTCGTCATGTACTATGTGAAATTTTACTTTCCATGTTGTAATATGCTAAACTTCATATGTTATTATGTTAAGTCTTCCGCTTTATTTGATTGAGTTAGATGTATATACATGACATGGGTCGAACTGGAGTCTGTCAGCTCCTTGTCCCGTGTCTCGATCCGCGGGTATGTTCGGGCCGTGACACTTTACCATACTGCATCAATACACAACCAAGGGCGATTCTACAAGCATCACAATACACCACAAACCCATCGGTACCCTCAGGTAGGGAGCACACCGATGCCGAGGTGACGAGCTCCTCTACCCCTGGAAGCCTCACAAGCCTCTGCACCATTGGAACTTAACTTCTTTTTTGGGTCAATTTGTCAATGGCGCACCGATGAAACCCTTAACAAACCCTTCGAGCACAACCAACTAAGCCCAAGAAACTCCCCGATATCCGAAGGATTCACCGGTCTAGGCCACCCTTCACTGGTTCTATCATTTGAGAGTCCACCTTTATGTCCTCACATGACACCACATGGCCCAAAAATGCCTTTGAGTTGAACCAAAGCTCACACTTACTGAATTTAGTATATAATTGGCGACCCTTGAGAGTTTGTAGCACGTACCCTCAAATGAGCGGCATGCTTCTCTTCGTTCCGAGAGTATATCAGAGGATGTCATCAATACACAATGATCACGAACACATCCAAATGTGGCTTGAGAAACCTGTTCTTCAAATTGATAAAAGCTATAAGAGCATTCATTTGCATAAAATGTATACAACTACAAACTCGTAATGACCATACCACATCCTAAAAGCTGTCTTCGTGGATATCACTCTCCCGAACCCCGAGCCAAGGTATCCAAGATCTCGAGATATCATTGAAAAGCACTTGGCACCTAGAAGCTAGTCAAAACAAATCATCAATCTTGGAAGAGTTATACCTATTCTTGATGGTGACTTTGTTTCTAATTTCTGATAATCAATACACATACGAAAAGAACCATCTTTCTTTCACAAAGAGAACTGGTGCAATCCACGGGGACTTGCTCAATCTGATGAACCCCTTATCTAAAAGGTATTTCAGCTGCTCCTTCAACTCCTTCAACTCGGCTAGGGCCATTCTATAAGGAGGAATAGATAAAGGCTTCGTATCAGAAGAAAGTCAATACAAAATCAAATTTCCCGCTCGGGAGGGATTCGAGATTATCCGGGAAGACTTCTGGATACTCACATACTATTGGGACTGACTGGATAGTCGGGGTCTCAGAGTAGCATCCTTAACCCTAACTAGATGGTACACACAACTTTGGAGATCATCTTTCTGGCCTTAAGGTAGGAAATGAAACGACCTAAAGGCATAATAACTACCTTCCAATTCTAGAACTGGCTCATCCAGAAATCAAAACCTACTGCATGTGTTCTGCTGACTAACTGAAGATAGCATGCAAATAGCCAATCCATGCTGAGGATAACATCAAAATTGATCATGGCTAACTCTACCAGACCTGCCGAGGTTATTTGTTGAAGAACTCGTGATGGTGGCAATTTCTATATACCCATCGAGCTATAACTAAATCACCGACTAAAGTAGTGACTGAGAAGGGTTCTGATAGGATTTCGGGATTGACCTGAAACTACTAGCAACATAGGGCATCACGAAAGACAAAATAACCCCTGGATCTAACAAAGCATAAAACATCAAGGTGGAAAACCTGTAACATAACAATGACTACAACTGGGGAGACCTCCTCCTCCTGGCGGGATGCTAGGGCATAGAATTTGTTTTGCGCTGACGCCACCTATTCTTAGTAGATGCCCCTACTGGGCTGGGCGTGCTGGTGGAGCTTACCGAACAAGAAGCTGGGCCTCGCCCCTATCATGGCCCCGTCTAGCTGTTGGGCAATCTCTGAGCATATGTCTGGCTTCCACACCCGAAGTAAGCACCTGTACCTACCAAACTGACCTACGTGTCTCCAGCCACATCTGCGGCACTCTGAGGGCTAGTATTGGTGGGTTCTCTACCTTGACCTATCGGATCCTTGCTGCTCGGCCCACTGGGTCGTAGTTTAGATCTCGATGGCACACTCATAGCTGAAGGTCCGGGGCTGAAGATTCTAGTGGGACTACTGTCGGTTCCCACCACTTTGTCTCGTTTGAGAGAACCTATAGCTGTCTGTATTGGCCCTCTTAGCCTATCTCTCCCTGGATGTTCTACTCCATCTGCTGGGCCTACAAAACTATTCGAGGAAAATCCATATCCCGATGGAGCATGGCGGTCCTACACTTCTTGAGGATCAGGTTTGACACCCCATTTACGAACCTTCTCACTGAGCCTTTGATCAACCACTAATCCCAGTGTACTTGGACAGACGAGTGAACTCTAGGGAATATTCTTGTACTGTCATCTTTCCTTGTTATAGATTCACAATCCTACGCTTTCACCTCTAATCTCACGAGGGAAGGATCAATCTAGAAAAGTGATGTGAAACTCATCCCAACTGATAGGGCCTGCTCCGACTGCCCTACTATCCTCCTATTGCTTGAACCAGATATCCGCAACCCCTTCGGCTAATAAGAGGCTGTCAGCACACTCCTTCCATTCACCCCCATGACCCGGGTGATCTTGGAATCTCATCGATAAACTCATGTGGATCCTCGTCCACATTTTACCTAAGAAACTCTGGAACTCTAGACATGCACTACCATCTGCTGGTTGACTTGGGTATGATCAACGCCTGTGTTAGCATCTGAATGGCTGCCCTGAATTCAGTATAGGCAACCAGCTTTGGTGCATTGTGCCATGGGTTGGTGGGCCTGTTGGTGCCCGCTTCCATTTCATCCTCATGGCTATTTCCATTTTAATTTCTTCTACCAATAACTCTACAGGGAGACATGATTCACAATCGCGAATAACATGAGTAAGAAGGATACAGAGACATTTCACCAGCCATAGATCATGAAATAAGGGAACATTTCTAAACGTCTCGTAGCCTCATCTTCATAAGTGGCACGCTTCACACCCATGAAAAGACTCTACTTATCGCGTTTCGACACCCTAGGACACATCAAAACCTAATGTCAGATATCAAGTTTGTCATGACGTAAACATAGGCCCGGATCGAGACACGGGACAAGAAACCCCGAAAGACCTAAGCGTCGACCCAAGCGGCATGAACATAACTTCAACTCAATCAAATAAAGTGGAAGATCAGCATAGTAATCATAATGAAGTCTAAACACAACTTAAAATCTAAACATACAACACAAGTCCTAAGCTGAATACAATCTATGTCTGAAAAGCCTCTACGTCTGATGAGTTGATGGGACAAGACTCCAACTATATCTCTAAGTCTGAAACTGAAAATACATAAACATAACTGAATAGAAAGGGGCCCTCGTCATATGAGGACTCACCAATAGAGATTGATGGTAACGCCGAAACTCGCTAGTGACGGGGCTGAGTTTGGTGATCGGAGCCTGTATCATGAGACAATACAATATAGAAAGTACGCGGTCAGTACGTGGAACAAAATTGAGTATACAAGGTAAGTAAACCGCATAAGTAAGTAAAAACATTAAAACATGCATATTATAAAACATAATCAAGATAAAATCTAAGAGGCTTGCATGCTATTTTCTGAAAGCATGAACTAACATAACTGAACATCATAACTGAACTAAATGACCTAAAGCTGAAATCTGATAATCATAAGCAAAACTGAACATTAGGTTAAAATGCTTTAGAACACACATACACACACACAGCAAAGACACACACACACACACACATATATATATGTGTGTGATGTATGTTTGTGTATATATATATATATCATGAATGATAATCATGTATAACTACAATCATGAGGAACAATGGGAGACTTGTTATATAAACCTACATTACCACGATATAATTTATGTGGTCCCTAATATCACACTCAAGTGGGTAGAGCCATCCAAAGCCTTGCCAGGGCTAAAGACGATACCTAATATCAATATAAGGATTGAGGCCTCTTTGGGCAGGGGAAAGAAGCTCCAAAGGAGGTCCCAAAGTTAGGTAAGTAACCTACGCTATATCGTAGATTTGAGGCACAAAAATTGATCAATTTCTCTACCTACCGGTGCTAGATACTTCCAAAAACATTCATGCTCTCCATTGTTTCAATGAAACTGACCATCTTCTAGTGACGAAGCTGAATAATAACATACATGCATAATCAGAAATCATAATATTGAGGAGCCTTGTCTAAAATCATACCACAAGTTGAATAAACTTAGGAGTCTAGACTCCAAAACCTTGTGGTAAGCTAATTGACATGAAATCATAAATCATACTTGAACATATTGGCTTGCCTAATACTTAAACATGCTTGAAAATACTTAATTTACTTGAAAATATGATTATAGACATGGGTGAATTAAAAACATGCTTTTCATTGTAAATATCTCATCGTACTTGAACATACATCATAGATCTCAATTTTTCATGAACTTTCATGGATGGACATAATAATTTATAAAAAAAAACTTGAAAAACATGATTTAATTAAAAACATTGTCAAACAGATTGATACTTTGTTTCTCACTCTTCCAGGAGACAACACCTTCAGCCAACATAAAAATATATCTGCATGTTGCTTTCATAGTTTCTTGACAATCTACTAAATCCGAATCAGAATATACTAAAAGATTAAGATTATCAATCTTTTTATACAAGCATGAAGTCTTTGGTGCATTGTATATCTCATCACCTTCCTTTGCAGCTACCTAATGCCACCCAGGATTAGAAAAATCTTCCTAACATATTAGAAAATGTAATATCAAGTCTTGTACAAACTTGTACGTATAGATAGAGTCAACAACCCTTGAATATGGAACATCTTCTGCGATTTTCTTTTCATCATTTTTGGGGGAAAACATTCTTACTAAGTTTGTCCGTTTTCATAATAGGTGCAGTATCGGCCCTGCAGTCTTACTTTTCAAAGTTTTCAAAACACTCTAAACATAGGCACGCTGAGATAATCCCAACAAACCATGAGATTTATCTCTTTTAATTTCTATCCCAAGAACAAAAGAAGCTCCACCAAGGTCTTTCATATAAAAAGATCTAGATAACAATTGTTTAGTCTCATTCATCAAGTTCAAATCATCTATAGAAAATAGATGTCATCTTTAAGATAATGAACCACATAATGATGAAACTACCATTGACAATTTTAATATCGATACATTCATCATGCTTACTTCCACAAATCCAAATTTTGTAATGATTTTATAAATTTCAAGTACCAATGTCTGGAGGCTTGTTTAAGTGCCTATATGGATTTGTTAAGCTTGCACACAAGATGTTCTTTACCAGCTTATTGAAACCCTTTAGGTTGAATCATACATAATTATTCACACAAACTACCATTGAGGAAGGCTGTTTTAATATCCATTTAGTGCAACTCCAAATTAAAATGAGCCAGCTGAGCCATCACAACTCTAAAATGCATCTTTTGATGAAACGAGTGAAAATATTTTAAAATCAATAATTTCTTGTTTAATACAATATTTAGCAATCACTTTGCTTTAAAGTGATCTATGTTTCCCTTGGAGTCTCTCTTTTTCTTAAACACCCATTTACAACCAATAGGTCTAAAACTTGCAGGCAATTCAATCAACTCCTTACACTACATTGTGTTCTATGGAGAGCATTTCTCTTCATGCATTGCCTCACTACTTATCAACATATGGAGAAGAAAGAGCTTGAGCACATGATAAAGGATCAGCCGCTCTCCAATTATCACTAAGAGTTTCACTACATATACACAAAATCATCAGAAATGGCAGATCTTCTTTCTTGCATCTACGAGGTGGATCAATGTATTCATTATGCTCAAGTACTACAGGAGGATTTCTTTCATTGTTTCCTAAATTTTCCCTCTCATGAATAGGTCAATTTATCACCTTTTCATATGCAATAGGTATAGGAATAATGAATTCTTTTATTTTAACCCAATTTCCTTGCCATGTACAATCACAATCACAAATAATGCTTGGAGAAATTTTGCATTAATGGATTCAATTATTCTTGTACTACGCCTACACAGAAAACCTAAAACCCTTAGAGTGATTAGGATAACTTATGAAGAAACAACTGGTAGTTTTAGGATCAGTTTTATTTTCAGCGGGTGTATAAATACGAACTTCAGTCGGATATCCACAAATATGTAAATGGCTCAAGCTAGGTTTTTGGGTTGTCCAGAGTTCAAAAGGAGTTTTTAAAACAGGATTTTGTAGGGAACTCTATTCAGGATATGTGCTGTGTTTTTAAAGCTTCACCCCAAAGAGACTTAGATAGGCTAGTCCTTGACATCATACTTCTCACCATTTTCATGGAGTGTATAACTATGTCTTTTCAAATTACACCATTCTACTCAGGTGTACCTGGCATGGTGTGTTGTGCTACTATCCTACATTCTTGTAAAAATAAAGCAAAAGGTCCCATACATTCACCAGATTCGTTATATTTTCCATAGTACTTACCCCCATGGTCAGATCTCACTATCTTAATGGACTTCCTAAGCCGTTTTTCTACTTTATTTTGTAAATTTTAAATATATCAAGTGCTTCAAACTTCTCTTTTAAAAGGTATATAAAATAATATCTATAAAAGTCATCAATAAAAGTAATAAAATATTTGTGATTGCTCAAAGTAGGCATAAGATCCACTAATATTTGTATGAATACTTTAAAAGTTCAGAGCTCCTAGTGGACCTCTTTTCTAACCTTGGTCATTTTACCTTGACACAATCAACAAAATTCCAAAATCTTGGGCCAAGAATAGGTAAAATATTTTTACTCTAATCGCTCTATTCTTTCTTTAGAACCATAACTAAGACACTTGCTAAAGTGAAACTTTACTCATAATAGACCTTCGTGGGCAACTTTTCAACGTACCCAGAAAAATTTTCATTCAAAATATTTATGGTATAAACCATCACCAAAAACCATCACTAATGACATCTGAATTGTAAGAGATTTTAAAAAATCACCACTTAATTGAAATGAATAACCAGATTTGTCCAAAAGTGAAAGAGCAACTTATTTCCATCTCATAGACTCGTGATAAAAAGAATATTTTCTAAATGAATTCTAGAATTATTTTTGAAAGATAGAATAACAGTTCCCATAAACTCTATTTTCACTTGACTCCGTTGCCCATTGAACTACGCTGGCTTCATCTCTCTTGGCTTGTCATTTACTAAGTCTCGTGTTATTGTTACCTTGAACAGTTGCGCCACTATTCAACTACTCAGAATTTTAAAACATCCACAAGACTAGTTTCAAAGAAGATAAAAAGTAAAAAGGTTACCTGATTTCTTTGAGATGATAGGAACTTTCTTATGACCTACTTGTTTGCACTCCCAACACTTGACTTTTTTCTAATCGCGCCTGAGGGGGCCAGTAGATTATGAGACCTACCATGGCTAATAATTATGGGTTAGATGAGGATGAAGACCTAAAATTAGGTTGAATGAAAGGGTTTTACTGTTAAAATGCCCTAAAAGTGAGGGTTTGATCTAATTAGACCCATAATTAAAGAGTAAGTAAGGAATTGCCTCTGTATTATGGTGAATTTTAAACGTTCTGAAGCTTTAAGGAAAGGCAAGGTTCTGCCAGAGTAGCTAAATTGTTATCTTCGAATATCGAGGTAGATTATGGTTAGAGGGTTAGAACCCTGTATAATGAGTTGTATACATGTGTCATAATTGTATTTGATTGGTCTTCGGAGATTATTTGATATGAAATTATTTTAATGAATAAATAGTGGAGATCATGCTAATATGAGATGATTATGAACTATTGTGAAGATTTCGTGGAATAATAAAATGAAACTCTGTTAAGGAGCTATATGTGAATCAATGAATCGTACTTGTACGTGATGGAGTGGAAAGTATACTCCTAAGTGTTGAAATATATACATTAATATATATACATATATGTATGTATATGTATGTATGTATTTATATGTATGTATATGTATGTATGCATGTATGTATGTGTATGTGGGTTGTAGCTTGTAACATTTCGTAATGAAAAATGATTTGAATGGTAAAAATATTCTGAAGTGAGTGGCTCGTGCTCGAGGGGAGCATCCTGGCGAGCCGGCGCTGTTGAGTGGCTCATGTGTGAGGGGAGCATCCGGACGAGCATATGCGTGGGACGGTTACTGAGATGATACAGTACATGGATGTCTAGATTCCCCTGCAGGTCATGACTTGAAGGACAAATTAAGCCTCTGGCATGTGTGTACACTGATTTTGTGGATTGTGTGTTTATAGGGATATGGCGGAGGTGTCCTACTTCGTCATGTCACCATTTGTTTACTTTGTTTCTATTACGTTTGTAATCATATGTAAGACTGAATGAGGTATGTGCTAAGTAGTTGTGGAAATTATGGATTTTTTCTATGTATTTTGTGAAACAAAGAACATGAACCCGATTCTAAGTGTGACACCGTCACGATGTCAGTAAGTGCTGAGTGGATTTGCTTATGATTACCTATTGCATTTGTAAGTGATATAGATTTGTATTTATTGTTGCTCAGACTTGTGTGAAATGTGAATTGATCTGTAGAGTTTGTGAATCCATTGACTCGACACCGATGAAGGCCAACTAAGTCGAGTTACTAGCTCAGGTAGTACCGCTGCAACGGAACTTCTTCTGCTATGGCGAGACCACTGTAGCGGTCAGCGACAGCTGCAGGAAAGGCCCAATCCAGTGAGCAAGCCGGCTATCACCTGGGTGAAACTAGTGTACTTGAATGGTTTCTGCATTTCCGTAAATGTTGAAGACTTGTTTATATTATTATTGTTGCTATGTTTACGTGGTATTATGTAAGGTCGGCCGGTGATGCCTACTAGTACCGTTTATATACTGACCTTACGCATGCACTTCTTTTTTGAATGGAGAGTTCGAACCGCGAAGTTCCTCCCATCCTCACTTGTGAAGCAGCAGCAATTTTACTTGAAAGGTGAGCAAACTAGGAGGCAATATTACTCTCCTATTGAAGATGTCCTTCTTTTTGACATTTAATTTATTTGTGTTTTAAACTTAATCATTCTTAGTGTTGTAAGTATATTTTTGTTTAATGATAATCGTGTCTTGAAATTAGTTATGTTTTGTTTGTTTTGGTAGTAAGAGGATTGTTGTTTCTTCTGAGACTCCTTTATTTTATTATAAACTCTTATCTCTTCTTAACATTTGATGTTGGGATATTTATTGGGAATATTTGGCTCGCCCACCAAGGGGGTTAGTGTGGGTGTCAATCATGGCTATTTGGTCGTGACAAAGTTGGTAATGGAGCTCTAGGTTCGTTACCTTATTGGGTACTAAGACAGGCCTAGTAGAGTTTCGTAGATCGGTGCGGAGAAGTCCGTAACTTATCTTCGAGAGGTTGCAGGACCCCAAAGCTCTCTTCTTCTTCTTCCTTTCATGAGATTACTTGATTCCAATTGGTATTTGGTTATCCAAATTGCGTCTAAATACTTTTCTTCTTTCCTTCTCAGATGGTGAGAACACGCGCAAACGGTAACAGAGACGCATCACCTGAACTAGCAATTGCAGCCGCAGAGGAAGGGCTGAGGTCATGGACAGTAGGCCTGTCGTTGCCAGGAGGGGGAGGGGCCTCGTGGCTCCTCCTCCACTAAGGAGAGGTCGCATCTCCCATGCCACCAATATTATAGGAGAAGAAGGTTGTTAAAGGAGTCCGACTCAAGGATTCTCCTACCATTCGAACATCCTCCAAGGCCCTGGCAAGTCCTCAAAGGTATTGGAGTAGTGCTAGCAACTCTCGCGGGGCAGCAGCCTGGGATACAGAACATGCAGTTGGGTGATCCTTGATCGAGTCCCATGATGAATTTAGGAAGTAATCAGCTGGAACTGCCAACGATACTCTGGCTGCTGTAGTGAGTGCTGGTGGAAGCGGAAGACGGGAATTAGAATTGGGTTTTAAGTGGAAATTCTTGGGTTATTTTCCATTATTTCCAAAACATGAGAGAACAAGGTCTGAAGGCATTTTCTTCTCCCAAAGAAGAGAATTGATACCCTAAGGTGAGTTTTTTGATCTCTTTCCTTTAATGGTTATTGCTGATTATAGAAAAAGCTTACGGGACCTTTAATGGTGGAATTCTATGCTTAGAAACCCTAGGTTGATCAACTAGGGTTGGATCATAGGAGTACTGGGATGATTAGATTAAAGGTTTATGGGTGTTAATCGCTTCCCAAGGACTTTATTGCTAATAATTATGGGTTAGATGAGGATGACGACCTAGAATTAAGTTGAATGAAGGGGTTTTACTGTTAAAATGCCCTAAAAAGGGAGGGTTTGATCTACTAGACCCATAATTATAGAGGCAATGAATTACTCTGTACTGGCTAGACCTTAAACGTTCTTGGGCTTAAGTAAGCGCAAGACTCCTACAGTAGAAGCCGAATTGTTATCTTCTAAATATTGAGGTACACAAGGTTAGAGGGTTAGAACTTATATAATGACTTGTATGCATGTGTGATAATAGTATGTGATTGATTCAGACATTATTCGATATGAAATTATTTATTTTAATAAACAGTGGAGATCATGTTAATATGAGATGATTATGAACTGCTAGAAGATTTTGTGGAATTATAAAGTGAAACACCGTTTAAGAAGCCATAATGTGAATCGATGAATCGTACTTGTACAGGTGATGGAGGAAAGTAGACTCTAATAGTTGAAATATATACATATATATATATATATATGTATGCATGTATGTATATGTGGGTTGTAACTTGTAACATTTCATAATGAAAATGATTTGAATGGTAAAATATCCTAAGTGAGTGGCTCAAAAGTTCAAGGGAGCATTTGGATGCTTGATATTGTTGAGTGGCTTGTGTGTGAGGGGAGCATCTGGACAAGCATATGTGTGGGATCGGGTACCAAGCTGATACAATACATGGATTTCTAGAGTCCCCTACATGGATTTCTAGAGTCCCCATATGCAATGATCTAGAAAGGAAACAAATAAGAGCCTCAGATGTGTGTACACCAATTATGGATTGTGTGTTTGGATGGGGATATGGCGTGGAGGCGGTGCCGTACCATGTCACTCATTTTTTACTTTGTTTGTATTACGTTTGAGAATCATGTAAGACTGAATGAGTTATGTGCTAAGTGGTTGTGGGAAATTATGGATTTTATTTATGTATTTTGAAATAAAGAACATGGACCCGATTTCTAAGTGCGACACCATGATGCTGGTAAGTGTTGAGTGGATTTTTCTATGATTACCTATTGCGTTTGTATAAGATTTGTATTTATTGTTGCTCAGACTTGTGTGAAATGTAAATTAATTCAGAGAGTTTGTAAACCATTGACTCTAATGACCTGATGAAGGTGCAGCTGTTGAGTTACTGTCATAAAATTTCACACAGCGCAACTTCTGCTATGGCACGCTGTACCAGTCATGACGCTGCAGGTGAAAGGTCCAACCTAGTGAGCAAGTCGGCTGTCATCTGGATGAGTCCAGGTACTTTGAAACTCGGTTTCTGCATTTCTGTAAAATTTCAATAAGACTTGTTTTATATTATTGTTAAGGCGTTTACGTGCTATTCATGTAAGGTCGGCCAATGATGTCTCCACAGTACCGTGTTATATACTGACCTTATGTATGCAATTTCTTTTGAGTGTAGAGTCGGAACTAAAGTCTTCGTATCTCTCACTTGTGAAGCAACAATAATTTTAATGGAAAGGGGTGAGCACTAAGAGGCAATATCACTCTCCTGCTAAAGATGTCCTCTTTCTTTTGACATTTGTTTTATTTGGTGCTTAAACTTAATCATTCTTAAAGTTGTAAGCAGTTGCAGTGGCTCTTGAATTGATGACTTGTCAAAGCTGCCATGTTCTTTGACTCAGGATCAAGATGATGGAAAAGCATGACCTTTTGGGAGGTTCACCAGAAGATGAAGCCTCCCACTTTCTACAATTTAGGCGGAGGATGCCTAAGTGAGTTCATCATCGACTATCATGAGAGGGCTCTTGACAAGATTGGGGTGGGGGAGAAGCATGGTGTAGAGCTTGTAACTTTCAGCTTGATTGGGGATGCTGTTTCAGGAGAGCTTTTTGTAGAGGACACCAACGGGGTCACCACCATAGACTTAGACCCAGTTCTACTTACATTCCTGAGAAATATGTTCCCCACACTCTGAGGGATGTGTGAAAATGATGAGTTCACCACAATCGTAGCAGGGGAATTTCTACGACCCGAGTCTATAATACTGGACGAGACACGATACTTGGAGTCACAAGTAACCCCAATTCAACCCATGGTCTATCATAACACTGGTAATCTGATTAAATCATAGAGGAGGCTTAAATAATAAAATCATTTAAGCAAGGATGAATAATAAGAATTTACATATCTGAAAATGAATCTGAAAGTCTGAGTCTATATTTGAAAGCCATCTATATCTCGATGAGTTGAAAAGCCCTAAATAACTCTAAGGTCAAATTGAATGAAAGCAATTTTGCAGAAATGACATTTCTCTCAAAAGATGAGGACACCAACTCAATGTCGGTAACTCCTGGAGAAGGTCTACTAACTGTACTGAGATCACTGAGAACTCCGTGGTGTTGTAATTTCATAATATGATACACATAAGGTATGGTCAAGATTTCTGAATGTAAATTTGAGTAAGTGAGAGAAAATATAACATGTATGCAATAAATAATTGAACTGTAATGACATGCAATAACCAATTGAAATACTAAAACTGAATAAACTGAAATATATCTAAATGGTCAAATGACTTCGTGTCATGGTCGTAGACATGCCTGAGTTCAAGATACCGATCTAAACTAACTACCAAAACTGAACCGAACCGGGAAACCTAAACTATTCCGAATTGCTATCCGAGACTATACTAATCAATGGAAGAGTCTATAATCTATATATAACCACGCATAGACGTGGAGTCTCATGTATACACCCCATCGGTAGGACCCAACATACCTTTCTCAAGGTATAGAGGCATGGACTGTGAAAAATCACTATATGGGGCTATAAGGCCAATAGTCATAATCTACGGTGGCAATGTGCTCTATAACCCAAAAGTGTTGGAACCTAGTTCCTAAAAGTAAGTCCTACCCACTCAGATAATCCTAAATCGATTACTAAGCTGATAGCTCTAAACCTGGGCCTGGGACTGAATGTGATACTGCTTATCTGAAGTACCCAAGAGTCTATTCATCTAATTTAGTAACTGGTGTTCTAAGACTGGCCAGAGTTGCTTATTTGGAAGCGTCATAACCGTCTAAAGAACAAACTGGTAACTGAACTGAGGTCCTTAGGCTGCTAGAGCTATATATCTAAAGTTTCATGACCACCAAGTGGACCAATAAACTGGATTGGAATCTAGTTTTGATAAATGGGAGTAAAATTCACTGACAATTTCAGGAAAAGATTTAAGTCAAACTCATCACCTGATAGCTCCTGAAGTTATTGAGTAGGATAGTATTTGACTGGAACTGAGACTAGTATAATATTACTAAGGAAAAATAACCGATATTAATGTGGAAAATCCCAATACTGATAACTGGACCTTTCTGTAGAACTCTAATTGCTGTTTGAGTGTGGACTGAGACTCTTGAGACTACATATACCAAGAGATTAACTTCTACTCAAGGGTCTACACAATTATATATGGAGTTGTTTGCCATCTCGCACTAAATGTTGGGTCCTACTGATGGTTGGAGTTGCTGGAATGGTCGGCTGAGTCTTTCCATGTCCAGTGAAAGGGAAATTCTTTATTCTATGGCCCAATTGATGACATCCAAAGAACTTTTCTTATCGAGCAAACAGTTACCGTGGTGGCTCCTTCCACACTTCTCGAACCGGGCAACCCTTGACAAGGATGCGAGGGCAATCGAGGCTCTGCCTTTGCATCGTTTGGATGCTGGAAAATCTCTATGTTTATGTACCCACTTGTCGCACCAAAACAACTGTCTATGCCAGCCATGCATTCTCCCAAATAGCTCTGTTACCTTCCGTTGGTGGTATGTCATCCCCCTTACTCCGGTTTGGTTTGACACTGGATATCAGTGGTGCTAGATGATGACTCGACGGGACTGGAAACGAGGTCTCACCTCCACAGCATCACCGCTGGGAATACAATAAGTCCCTTGTCCTGCTCTCTTGCTCCCTGGACCCTTCCATCTTCTTTTAGACCATGAAAATTAGATGAATTCCTTTTATGAAGCTTTGAACCCTGGTAGCCATATCTCTTCTGTAGGATTTGTAGGCGTGACAACCGGCTGGTTAACCTGGAGTGGTTGTGGCCTGCATAACACCTAAGAGCATCCCAAAGCTATGCATCCGCTACTTCTCACTTAGGAGGGCTTACTGGAGTTGGTGGGACTTACGACTACTTCCTCCTCCACTATAGCTTCTGGGAGGCATTGTCTACGAATGTGCGTAAAGTATGAATTGTAAGAGAAACTTAGGAGTTTCATACCCACCACACGATAAGAATAGTGACAGAAAGGAATTTTCCCTAAAACGCCTGGTAGCCTCCTCCTCATAGCAGCGCTGCGCGCTTCAAAGCACCCATGAAAAGGACTCTACTTGACGCGGCTTTCAGACACCCTAGGACACTCTAAACCCACCTTCTAATACCAAGTTTGTCACACCCAAGTCTATAATTCTAGACGAGACACGGTACATGGATACAAGAAACTCCTAAGTTAACCATGGTCTATCATAACTGGTAATCTAAGTAAATCATAGAGGAAGCTTAAATAATAAAATCACGTATGGAAGACCGAATAACAATTTACACATCTTAAAATGAATCTGAAAGTATGAGTCTATATTCCATGAGTTGTTAGACAACCCCCACTAACTCAGCATAATTGTTGAAAGTAACTGCAGAAAAATGACATCATCCTGGAAATATGAGGAATCACCACTGATGTCGCGCGTAACTCCTAGAGAAGATCTACTAACTATACTGAGACTGAGAACCCGCGCTTGTATCAGATAGATAAATATAAAAGGTATGCATCACTTTGAACAAACTGAGTAAGTGGGAGAAAATATAACATAAAGTAATAAAATAACTGAACTGTAATTACATGCAATAAACTAAAGTATATATAAATGGTCAAAATGACACTGTGTGATAGTTGTAGACATGCCCAGAGTCTGAGATAATCGATCCGAACTAACTATACGTAACTGAGAAATCTGAAACTATTTTGAAATGAGTCATCTGAGACTGTACTCACTAGTGGGAGAGCCTATAAGTGACATATAACCATGTGAGCAGCGAAGTGGAGTCCAATGTATACAATTTAATTGTAGGACCTAATATACCTCGCTAGGGTATAAAGGCATGGACTACTGTATTGGGCCATAAGGCCAATAAAATTGTAAACCCCAGCATTGGAAATGTAGTTTTAAACCTGGGTGTGATGGAACTCCAGCCCCCTTTCGGTGCTGTCTTACTCCCACTAGATAATCCTAAACTAAATACTAAGCTGATAGCTCGAAACTGGGGCCCAAGATTGAGTCAGGGATATTTATCTGGAAGTACTTTGAGAGTCTTATGGGATCACTCTGTAGTAATTGTGTGCTCCCAAAACTGGCTAGGAGTTGCTTATCTGGAAGTACTAAGTAACTATCTAGAACAAACTGATAACCGAATTATGTGTCCATGGCTAGTTAGACTATATATCTAAAGTGTCATGACTCTAATAGACCAATAAACTGGTTTGAATTTGGTTCTGATAATTGGGAGGTACCACTAACACTTCAGGAAAAGACTTAAGTCAAATTGATGAGCTGACATTTCAGCGCTGAGTAGGCTAGTATTTCCTTGACCGAACCTGACTAGCATAACTGGTCATAAACAACTATATTAATAACGTTGAAAATCCCAAATAATTGATTTACTGACCTTCATAGAACTCAAGTGTTTTGAGTGTGTGGATTGAGACTTGAGATCAATATACTAAGATATTAACTTCTACTCAAAGATCTATGTCAATCAATCAATATATGAAATTCAACAATGAACATAACATTTTTGTTGGAATCCAAATCATGAAGTTCCACCTCAATCTAGTGATATAAGGAAATAAATACTAACTCAAGCAACTAGGAGGCCTGAGAATCTAGGGAAATCATAGACATACTTTTCTTACCACCATAGATTCATGAGCCAAGAACACAATACAAATCATGGGTTCTATATTTATGCAAACTCATAGGCCTAAATATTTTAAACATGTATAGCCGAAATCATGGTAAAAACATGTACTTCATAAGAGCCATATTGTAAATAATGCTAATGCATAGAAAATTTAGAAAACATGCTACTACCATTTTATATGCCAAAATCATGAATTTAATAGTAATTTTATAACATCTATTGCTGCTTATCATGAGGGAGCCTAGGAAATTCATGAAAACATATAAGAAATCATGCTTATATTGGCACCTTAAGACATAAATTCCTTTGTTAAAATTTAATGACTAGGTTTCACATAAATCTGGGGACACAAGGACGGAAGGAGATCCTATTGAAGTCCCACATACCTGGCTTCATGAAATATCCTCTAAAACTTCAATCTTGAAGTCGTTGAAGAAACCTTAGGTGTTCTTGAGTTTTGGAAGAGAAGAGGGAAAAGGATTTGTGAGTGCTTTTGGATGAAATGAGGGTTAGGCTAGATATTCCCCTTAAAACTGTCCTACCTGATGCCCAAAACGATGCAGTTTAGGGAGTGGGAGGAGCTTAGAGAAATTACAAAATTGTACCCTTGAAAATTCGTAGGAAAATACCGTCAGGGCCCCAACGAGGCACCTATGAGTCGCGGGGTAGGCAACGACTCGTGGGAATCGAGTCGTGGAGTGCACTTCCCAACTCTTCCAAAAATCCTTCAACACAACCTACAACCAACTAAATGGGTCGTCACCAGCCTTAACAACTTGTTGAACCCTTCGTTAGGTACACTAGAAACCACCTCAGGCCCAGCCCTTATCTAACAACCCACTAATGAGTACCTGCCACGCCTAACGACTCATCATGTCTCTTCCATCCTCCACTGCCTGAGACTTATCAAAACCCTAGCCTCCACCCAAAGACCAACCTAACTAGTCGCTGCCAGGCAAGACGACCTGTCAGGTCATCTTTCACCACCTGACTTAACAAGACCTCAAAAATTCTTTCCGATGGGTTCACCACGACCGTGGGGCCTCCTAACGAGCCATTCTCCGAATCATTTTGCACAAAACTTCCCTTTTCAGTCTAATTTTCTCAATCCTGGAATCTGATCTTGGAAACTTTCGGGGTGTTGCATGTCTCATCTGTTGCAGCATACGAGGCCTGATTACATTCACTTGTCCAAGTATGGCTCTACCTTTAGCCTACGGAGGAGGAGAGAATCGCGGTTTATAAAGGCCTGGAATGTAGGTCTCCACACGCCTTAGATGGTCTCAGCAATACCTTCCAAGAGTTGGTGGAGTATGTAAAGTCCAGAAGGGGTGAGATAGGTGGGTGAAGGTAAAAGGAATACCCAAGAAGAAGGCTCAAGGGTGGGTTCCTTTAGTAGTTCTTTTCCTAGGCCTCCGGCACTACAAGGCTTTCCGGGGTGGCCTATTCAGTGTACTCATGGTAATAACTGAGGGAAAGCCAGGACAACTTTTGCGACCATCAGGTGCAGTTGGGGAACTTCAGGCTGTCTGAGATTGTGGACTTAGCTCGCTTCCCATTTCCTATTGTAGCTCGTGAGTCCCAAGGATTTGAGAGGGTATGGGTTATGCTGCAGGATTACAACCAGATTTTGCGACAGCTCCTCGCCCAGGACAGAGGGCGGGCAGATAGTTCCTCACCCTGCCCTCGAGCTTTGGCCCCTATTGAGAAAGGGGTAGTTTGAGTCCAGACTGGTCCATAATTTGCATCAGAGGTAGCCAGCCAGTCGCTAGAGGTGGTGCCTGCAGGGTAGAGGATGTGCTAAGGTGGGCAAGAGGGCACTCAGTCAAGTAGAGGGGTGGCACAGCCCAACCGGGCGATTCTCAAGAGGGCACCAAACTCATTTCTATGCTTCCTAGTGTGACCAAAGGCAGAGTTCAGATGCTGTTATAGTTTGGTCTTCCTATCCACACGGCTGTGTTGTTTGATCCAGCTACATTTCTTATGTTCTGCTTATTTTGTATTAGGTTTGGATCTTTTGTTAAGATGTACTGGGATACCTTATCCATGGATAGGGTTGTTCATGATTACATTGTTGATTTCATGGTTTCAACTTGGTGGAAGACTCAACATCTTAGATATGGTTGATTTATATAATTTTAGGAAATGAGCCAATGTCCCCTTACCATGCCATTCTAGATTTCCAAAGCAAGACTATCACTTCATATCGGGACCAGCATGTCTAGGTTGGATGAAAGGAATTGTAATCATCTAAGAAACTCATCTCTATATCTGTGCCATAAGTTGATAGAGCAGGTTGTTTAGCGTATCAAGTGCATATTGGGACACATTTTAGTTCCTGAGGGTCCTTCACAGAGTCAGTCCCATTTTTATGAGTGTTTAGAGATGCCCTGCAGATATGCTTCAGCATGCCAGCCGGACCAAGACATACTTGACTTTCTGTATAGATCAGAGCCAGGGACTTGACTCATTTCTATTCCTCCATACTCATATGGAACCTTTGAGTTAAGAGAACCTAAGAGCATTTTCGTAGAATGCTTTTGCAAAGGGTTTATCAGACCAAGCAACACTACCGGGTGCCCAATTTTGTTTATAAAGAAGTACATGGTGTATGGATGCATTGACTACCGCCAGTTGAACAAGGTGACTATTCGGAACAAGTACCCTCTTACTCAAGTAGATGATCATGTTTGATCAGTTATAAGGGGCGGCTGTGTTTTGAAAATTGAATTTGAGGTCCAGTTATCACCAGCTGAAAATTTGGGTTGAAGATATTCCTAAAATAGCCTTTCGACCAGGTATGGGCTATTGCGAATTTCATGTCATGTCATTCGACTCACAATACTCCAAATTGCATTCAGTTGATGAACGGCATTTTCAAACCCTACTTGCACCTCTTGTATTGTGTTTATTGTCGATATTCTGGTGTATTCTATGCTTAAAAAACGTAGTTTAGACCTTAGGCTAGAAATTATGAAAATACCCTTAAAACCCTGCTAAATGAGCGTAAAATAACGTAGTTTAGGACCTTAGGGCTTTGGAATTACGAAAATACCTTAATGAAAAATCTGGAATTCCTCGTAATCGCTAGTGACAACGAGTGATACCAGCGTCGAACCTCTACTACTACGACTCGGGGTGTCTGGCTGTTAGTTCCCTTTCCTCATTCTTTCAGTTCTCAGGTCCTTGTACCATGACACACAACAGGACGGTAGTCGTTACATCAAACAACGCATCCATCATATCCTCTTATTACTATCTCTGATGAAACTTTACATCTGAACCATGAGCTTCACACCATGACTCGTACCTTCCTCTAATGAGTCATGGGTTCCATCCATTACCTTGACTGGGGAATTTTCCTGCTCTTCCCATGGGCACATACAACGACCTGCTGTTGCTCACAATGTGTCATAGCACGACTCATACTACCCATCACTGACTATTCTAGAACCAACCCATGACTCCTACCTATGAGTCGTACCTTCTTCGAATGGTCATTATAAGGACTATTATTCAAACTCCTTCCCTCATAACTGCTAACCACGGGTGGTTCCTACGGTTCATGGGTCCTCCTTCGACTTGTACCTACAATCATCCTGAGGGGAAAATATTTTAGATTTCGCTGCTTCTCATTTCCAATTCCAGAGTCTAGTCATAGGCACATTCGGGGTATTACATAGTACCTATTGGAGGTCAATCATTTCCTATTTAGATGTTTTCCCTTATGTTTCAGTTGACATTATGCTTTACTTATGCTTATATTCAAGTTCTCGTAATGATAGGTAACTACTTTAGTCAGCGATCCCAATCTTACTCCATGACTCCATAAAACTCAACTTCATGTCATGAAACTCGCCATGTATGTAAACTCATGTCTCATGCATGCTTAGCTTCTATCAACTCAATCAATGTTTTCCAATGGCTTATAAGATCATGCTATTTCAGGTATATACCCAACTTAGATTTCTTGAATGCTTCATACTTACAATTTCCTTGCCCTAAAACCCATGTACGCTCACCCAGGATAGAGATGATGGTTAACGTGTATCTGTGGATGAATTGCTCATGCCTTAAATTCCCCTGTAGGTGGGAGTTGTGGGTACAGGTTATTAGCCAGGCTAGGGAGGCAAGAAGGTTCTTGGATAGTATAAACTTCAGAGAGCCTCCAGATGATTATAGTGATAGGCTTGTATGAGGTAATGGTGTATCAATGAACCATTATGCCGTGTGACCTCGGACTTTGGATTAGAATTTAAGTTCAAGCGATTGTCATGATAAGGATAAGTAGTATTCTTGCGGAAATAACTTTAGATTGCAAGAGGTCTAGCCGAGTTAGGCTTGAGCATGGGAAAGGTATAGGTTGGAGGAGGTTGAGCACGAGATCTAGAGGTATGCTTCAAGGTATCAATATTCCTACTTGGAAGTGGGAAAAGATTACTGCACCCCCATTATGTGGCTCGTCATACACGCTGACAACATTATTCTATATTATGATAGTGGACAGATGACCAAATCAACATATTTTACCGTTCAAGACTACGAACTCAAGAAGGATTATGTTAGATTGTACATTCGAGGTTAGTTCGGTTCCATGGGGTTCTGTTGTCTATCATCTCATAGGGGCACTCAGTCTACCTCTTAGTTTAATAGGTCATTTCAGAATGGTCTTGGTACCTAGGTGAAGCTAGGGACAACTTTCACCTGCACGTATAGTCAGGCCGAGTGACCTCATTCAAACCTTAGAGGACATATTGAAAGCTTGTGTGATCGATTTCAAGGGTAGTTTAGATGTGATCACTTACCTATTACTGAGTTTTCACAATAACAGTTAATATTCCAGTGATTCAGATGGCCTCATTTGAGGCTCTTATGGGCGAAGGTGTAGACCACCATAGGATGGTTCGAGGTATGTGAGGCTGCTACATGATAGGTCTAGATTCTGTCCATGAGGATACAGGAGAAAGTTCAACTTATTAGAGAGAGGCTGAAACAACTTAGAGTCAATGATTGGGTATTCTTGAAGGTGTCTCCTCTCTATGAAGGGAGTTATGAGGTTTGCAAGAAGGGGAAGCTAGTCCCCACATATTGTTCCCTTAGAGGATTCCGAGGCGGGTTAACGATATGGCGGTGAGTTAGAGTTACCTTCCAAGTTAGAATCAGTGCATCTAGTTTTTCATGTATCCTTATTGAAAAAGTGAATTGGTAATCCAGCTCCAGTTGTCTTGGTAGAGAGTATTAGTGTGAAGGATAGCCTTACCTATCAGGAAGTCTCAATAGAGATCCTAGACCATTAGGTTCGAAAGTTGAGAAACAAGGATGCAGCTTTAGGCAAATTTTATGAAGGAATCAACTAGTTGAGAGAGCTAGGGTGGGAAGCTGAAATACAGATATAATGGCCAGATACCCGCATTTTTTTCTTCCAGCTCACCTCCCAAACATGAGGTACCAGTTTCATCGTTAGTACTCTATTTAGTTTTATTTCAACTCTTACTACAGTTCCTTTCTATGTCATATGCTGCATTTATGTTTCATGAATTCAATTTAGTCATGTATCTCAGTTCGGAGTTAAACATGGAATAAAGCACATTGTTGAGTTTGGGCTCAGGTTCTCCTCATCCTTCTAAGAGAATGAATTCCACATTCAAAGACATGACTACAAGTCGGGTCATACCCCACGACCTCCATTGAGTAAATCATGGGAAGTGATGACTGATAAGGAGAAGAAATAAGGAAGTGTACCATTAGAAGGAAGGTCCCTAAAAATTGGGGTAAGTTACCACAATTTGTGGGGTGGGCCGTGGAGCAAAGCATGATGGAGCAAAGTAAAAATCCCAAGTAGTGTATGTGACGAGTGGTGATCACGAGTCGTGGTCATCTGAAATGACTCGTGATGTCCCTTGTGACGAACCCGAAATGATTTGTTAGGCAGTGTACTTGATGGACGTATGCCACGAGTCGGCTTATAGTGACGACGCTATGTCCCTCGTGGGGATTGGAAGGCAGTTATATTTCTACGAATTTAGTAAGGGCTTTCCATAATTTCTATGATACTAAGGCCCAAAGTACATCTTTTGGCCATGAACAGTGGTTTGAAACCTATTCTAAGTCATTCCACTCACATGCAAAGATAGAGTGTTAGAGAGGTGATCAAGCTTGTTCTTCTTCAAGCTCTCATCAATTCTTCCTTGGGTAATTAGAGAAGTGTAAGAACCAGCTGTAATCAGGTACGTAGGGTTATGGATGGGTGAATCTCTTCCAAACCCATTCCCAATCCTCTCTAAATCATGAATTTGTCTATGTCAACTCTATGGGGTTTTAACCCGATGCATGAGATTGTTAATTTACCACATGGGTATGATTTAAACATGTATCTACTATTGAATTATGATGCATGGGAAGGTTTTACATTGTTTTCAATAAAAACACGTTTCAAACTTTATAAATTTAAATGCGCACTTATGAGAAAATCAAGAAGGTTGAGATTATGGTAGGGAACACTGTATAATATATATTGATGATGAAAGGCATTTTTAACATAAGTTACCCATATTTATAATCATGTTTTCAATGTAGTCGAGTATTTTCAATCATATTAGTATTGGACAATGCCCACCTGTTCAAGTATGATTTATGATTCCCGAATTAAGCTTACCCATGGTTTTGGAGCAAGACTCCCAATTATCTTTTGCTTGTGTATGGCTTGAGATAAAGCTTTCATACACATAATTTTAGATTTGAGATGTATTTTATTATTCAGCTTCATCAATAAACAATGGTGAACTTGGTTAAAAAATGATGGAGAGCATATGCATGTTCAAAGTAACTAGCACCGAGTAGGCTAAAGGCTGATCACCCTATGTCAGAACTATGAACCAAGATAGGTTTATACATACATACATATATATATATATATATATATATATATATATTACTTGGACCCCTTGAGAGCTATCCTGCTCCCGACAGCCCTTTTAGCTTGATATCGATATCATGGGATATTGTCCCAGCCCCGATGGGGTTTCTTGATGGCTCTACCCACTTGAGTGTATAGTTAACCACTGTAAGCTCTATCATGGTATGTTGATTAAAAAGATGAGTCTCCCATTGTTCCTCATGATTTCAGTTAGTGCGTATTCATCATTCTCCCCAGGATTAATGATTTATTTGACCAGCCTTCACAGTGGTGCCAAGTGCTTTTGGAAGAAAGATCTTAGATCCGGATACTGTCAGCTCAGTGTTCGAGAAAGCGAAACTCTGAAGACAGCCTTCAGGATGTGGTCATTATGAGTTTGTAGTTATGTATTTTGGACAAAAGAATGCTCCTGCAACTTTTATGGACTTGATGAATAGGGTGTTTAAGCCATACCTGGATATGTTCGTGATTGTGTTTATTGATGACATCTTGATATTGATTGTGTTTATTGATGACATCTTGATATACCTTTGGAGCAAGGAGGAAGATGCCGCTTGGTTTGAGAGTGGTGCTATAGACTCTCAAGAATCGCCAATTGTATGCCAAGTTCAGTAAGTTAGAGTTTTGATTGAACTCCGCAACATTTGGGCAAATGTGGCATCATGAGGGCATAAAGGTCGACTCTCAAAAATAGTAGCGGTGAAAAGAATAGTCCTGACCGGTGAATCCTTCAGATATCTGAAGCTTTTTGGGTTTGGCTATTATCATCGGAGATTTTTTGAGGTTTTCTTATCTATTGCAGCACCTTGACCAAATTGACCAAAATGAAGGTGAAATTCCAATGGTCGAGACTTGTGAAAGGAGCTTACAGGAGCTGGGGAAGACTCGACTTACTTCAGCACCGGTGCTAAACCCTACCAGGAGGGCATCGATGGGTTTGTGGTGTATCGACGCTCAAGGATAAGACTTTGGATGTGTGTTGATGCAACACGAAAGTTATAGCTTACGCCTAGACAGCTTAAGGTATGAAAGGAACTACCTAACTCATGATCTCGAATTGATCGCGCTGGTACGCTCGAAAATTTGGAGAAACTACTTCAATGGGTCTACGTGGATGTGTTTATGGACCATAAGAGTTTAAAATATGTGTTTACCCAGAAGGATCTCAATCTTTCACAAAGGAGGTGGTTGGAGCTACTCAAGGACTACGATATGAGTCTCCTTTACCATCCGGGTAAGGTAAATGTAGTAGCAGACGCACTTAGTAGACTCTATGGAAAGTGTTTCCCATGTGGATGAGGGGAAGAAGGAGCTGGTGAAGGACGTATCGACTTACGGCAGATTGGGAGTTCGGGATTGGTTGACTTCACCCATGGCGATGTTATTGTTCGAATGGATCGAATCGTCCTTTAAATCATGTAAAAGTTAGACAAGATGAGGACCCTGATTTTGGTAAAGTTAAAGGAAGCCGCGTTCAGAATCAGAGGTGGAGAGGCCTCTCCAAAGGGGGAGATGGTGTACTTCGGTACCAGGGTCACTTATGTGTTCCGGATGTTGATGATTTGAGGAGCCGGATGTTGCACGAGGGTCATGGATCTAGGTATTCTATCCATCCAGGTTCTACCAAGATGTAATGTGACTACAGGAAGTCTATTAATGGAATAGAATGAAGAAAGACATCGCAGAATTTGTAGCTGGTACCCAAACTGTTATAAAGTGGTTGTCGAGTATCAGAGACTGGGAGGTGTGCTTCAGGATATTAGTATCCTTACTAAAGCGGAAAGAAATCAATATGGACTTCACTGGGTTGCCTTGCACGTGCGATGGGCAACATGACTCCATTTGGGTTGTGGTAGACAGGTTGACCAAGGCTGCTCATTTTCTACTGGTCAAATCACGAATTCAGCGGAGGATTATGCCAAACTATAATCTGGGGAAACTGGCTCAATTGCATGGAGTGCTTGTCCATCATATCGCATGCAGGTACCCAATTTACCTCTCAGTTTTAAGTCGTTTCACAGCGACTTGGTACTCAGGCTAAGCCTAGCATATATTTCACCTGCAAATAGATGGCCGCTGACCTCCAGGACATGCTGAGGGCATGCATGATTGACTTCAAAGGCAGTTGGATGATCACTTCCTCCTATTGAGTTTGCATGCACAACAATTATCATTCCATAATTCAGATGGCTCCGTTTGAGGATCTATGGGGCAGAGATTAACCCTATTGGTTGGTTTGAAGCTGGTGAAGCTGCAATGACAGGACCAGATTTTAGTCCTGAGGTTATAGAAGGTCCAGAAATTTACACGTGATGTTGAAAACATCTCAAAGTCAACAAAAGTCCTATGCCGATAAGGAGAAGGAGACCTTGAGTTTGAAGTGGATGATTGGGTATTTTGAAGGTAGTTCCCCATGAAGGAGTGATGTGGTTTGGAAAAAGGAAACCTAGCCCTCATTATAAGTTGGCCCCTACCGAATTGTGAAACGGTTACAAGGTGGCATAAGGAATTGGAGTTGCCCTTACAATTAGCTCATGCATCCCATTCCATGCATTGCTCTTAAGGAAGTGTTTGGGTGATCCAACTTTGGTTGTCCCGTTGGACAAATGCTATGGAAAGACAACCTTAGTTAGGAGGTTCCGATGGATAATACCGGATCATCAAGTTCGGAGGCTAAGGAATGAGGAAGTAGCCTTAGTCAAAGTTTTATGGAGGAATAATCATGTTGAAGGAAATGATGGAGAGCTGAAGCAGACATGATGGCCAGGTACCCACATTTATTCTCTATCGGCTTAGTTCCAGCTTTAGGTACGCTTTAACCTAAAACCCTATTTAGTTTTCAAGTTCACTATGCTCAAGTTTTATTTATGTATATGGATGTATGTATGGATTCAGAATTCAGTTCAGTTATGTAGTTTGAATCGTGGTAGCCATTCGTTAGTTTTCAGCTTAAATAATTAGATTTGAAAATGATGATAGTATTTCATCAGCTTCAAGGTTTCAACATTTGAGGACTAATGTTCCCTGGGGAGATATACTTATACCTCGGAAGCCAAAAAGGTCAGACCTGGATATAAAATAGAGAAAAATTGAAATATGGGCATCAGGTCACAAAGAATGAGTCGTGATGTGGACCCAGGCAGCCCACGAAAGGTGAGGTGCCCATGGTGAGGCTCGTGGAGGTTAGTTTGAAATTTAGGGATTAAGGTCCCCTACAGACATGACCACAAGTCGTGGTCAGACTCATGACTCATTGAGTCAGTCATGGGAAGTGATGACTCAAAAGGAGAAGAAATAAGGCAGTGTACCTACGGAAGGTCCCTACGAGTAATGATAAGCCTACCACAATTGTAAAAGGCCATGAGCAATATGATGGAGCAAAGTAAAAATCCCAAGCATATTTGTGACCACAAATCATGGTCACCTGCAAATGATTTGTGATGTCCTCGTATTTGTCTCAGATGACTCTTGTTCAGGCAGTATACTTAATGGACGATGCCGCGAGTCGTGGCTCAAGTGACGAGACGTTGTCCTAGCGGGATGCTGCAGTTATTTTCCGCAAATTTAGTAAGGACTTTTCTTTAATTTCATGATCCTAAGGCCTAAACAACGCTTGTTTAAGATATGAACAGTGGGTTTTAAGAGGGTGAAGCCCTATTCTAAGTCATTCCTAATCATGCATGCAAAAGATAGAGAGTTAGAGAGGTGACGCTTGTCTTTCTCAAGCTCTCACACTCTTCCTTGGGCAACGGGAGTGGAATCCTTCACACCCATGCCCAATCCCTCTCTAAATCATGAATTTTCTAGTGTCAATTGTATAAGTTTTAGCCTAATGCATGAAATTCCTAATTCTCTACATGGGTAAAATTTAAACATGTATCTACTATTGAATTATGATGCATGGGCAAGTTTTAAATTTTTTTCAATTAAAAATCATGTTCAAGCTTTATAAATTTAAATGTGCATTTATGAGAAAATCATGAAGGTTGAGATTTATGTAACGTTCATGTGCTGATGGAGATTGATGATGAAAGGTATGTTATTAAGTTGGCCATGTTTATAATCATGTTTTCAATGTAAATTCAGTATTTACAAGCATGTTAAATTATTGGGAAATGCCCACATGTTCCAGTATGATTTATGATTTCCCGAATTATGCTTACCACATGGTTTTGGAGTGAATACTCTCAATTATTTTTTAACTTGTATATGGTTTGAGCTAAAGCTTCTCATATGCATAATTTCATATTTAGATGTATTTTATTATTGAGCTTCAAGAGATGATGGTGAGCTTGTTAAAAGACGATGAGAGCATATGCATGTTTTGGGAGTAGGTGTAGCACCGAGTGTGTTGAAAGGGCTGATCACCCTATGAGTCAGAACTACGCACAACATAG
This sequence comes from Datura stramonium, assembly GCA_018107945.1. NCBI lineage: Eukaryota > Viridiplantae > Streptophyta > Magnoliopsida > Solanales > Solanaceae > Datura > Datura stramonium. The sequence continues at coordinate 173,222 of JACEIK010000544.1, read as the reverse complement.
GTTTATACTCTTATATATATATATATTACTTGGGACTTCCCTTGAGAGCTATCCCCTTCCCCCTGATTGGGCCCTGGGAACTTGATATCGATATCATGGTATTTTCCTTAGCCCTGGTACGAATTGGACGGCTCTACCCACTTGAGTGTGATAGCTGGGACCATAAGCTCTAATGTGGTATGTCGGTTAAAACGACGAGTCTCCCATTGTTCCTCATGATTTCAGTTATGCATATCTATCATTTATGATATATATATATATATATATATATATATATGTTCTAAAGCAGGTTTGACTCAATGTTCCATTTTACTCATGACTATTAGATTTGAGCTTTGAGTCAATCGGATTTAGTTATGACATTATTTATGTTGAGATCATGTTTTCACAAAGATAGCAAAGTGGAAATCCTACTCTCAGACCCTTATTTGTTTATGTTTATTGTTATGCATATTTTAAATAATGTTACTTATCTAAGTGGTCTTACTCTACCTTGCATACTCGGTATATTCCACGCACTTACCGCATACTCTATGTTGTATCCTTTCATGACACAGGACCCGACACCTCTTCAGACTCAACCCCATTCTGCCAGCTTGTTAGAGTTAGAATTCTACACTGTGGTGAGTCCTCATCTCCCGAGGATCATGTTTATCAGATTTCTCTCATGCATTTTCAGTTTTCCACTTTAGAAAGTTAGTTGGGGGGTCTTGTCCTGTCAACTCATCAGACTTAGAGGCTAGAAAAAAAGGATGTATTTAGCTTCAAATTGTGTGCATTCGATGTTATGTTCATTTTAGACTTTCGCCGAGTTTATCATGTTAATTCTTTAGTTTTATTGATTGAATTAGACGAATGTTCATGCCATGGTCGAGATGGGTCTCGAGGATCTTAATTGTCCTGTGTCTCGGATCCAAGCCTACATTTGGGTCGTGACAGCTCCTTCTATGCCTTGTTCAATTTTCTTTCACCTTTTAAGATCAAACCCGCATTCATCAAACACATTAGGTCAGAACACTGGGTTGCCTCGCTTGATTTAACATCGGGGCATGTGTGGATACTATACATGGTGTGTAGCATATCTTGGGTCACTTTCCAAGAAGCAATTTGGATTTAACATCAAGCATCACGTCGCATGATACCTGAATCTACACAAGGATGTCGTGTTTACGACTGGTACTGAAGTCACAAGTGACCCCAAGTCAATCTTTGGTCTATTATACAATTTAGTATTCTAAGTAAACACGCACAACAGAAATTTGAAATAATACATACAGTATTTATGAAGAATTAAAGGCTGAACATATAGAGATTTTAAATATCCGAAAGTCTAAAATCAAGTTTGGTCTGAAAGCCTTTCTAATCCAAGGAGTTGCCAGACAAGCCCCCAGCTAACTCTAAGTCTAACTGAAAATAATAATGAAAACTAAATGAACGAAATAACGCCCTCAGAATATAAGGACCCATTGCTAAGCTGCTGATATAGAGATCCAAACGGAATCGGCTAACGATGCCGGGTCTCTGAGAACTAAAGTGCTGTATCAAGAATGACATAAATATAAAAGTATGCGTGCTAGTACTTGAATGTACTAAGTAAGTGAGAGATATAAATAGTATGAAAGAACTAGTAAGTGAACCAAAATACGATAAGGACCAACTAAAAATACTGAAAACTGATACAACTAGAATATAGTTAATATGGTCAATAATGACTCCCGCAATATGGTCATAAACATGCCCTAAGTCTGAATACTGAGTTTGAGAGAATTACACTGAACTGATCTAAAATAAACCGAACTGTCAAAACTCGAGATTGAAATCCGAATTGACTAGTGGGAGATTCTATAACTGACATTTGTTCACGTGAGCTGACGGAGTCCGATGTATACACCCCACTGGTAGGACCCAATATACCTTGCTAGGGTATAAAGGCATGAACTGGGTGATCACAAACTTGTAAGCCAATCAGGCCAAGTAATGTTGTGCAACTTACGCCGACATGTAATTCTGGGAACCTGGATGCGCCTCGGGAACCCCGTCCGCTAGTAGATGCTAAGTCCTACTCCCACTGGAAAACCTACAATGAACTACTAGGCTGATATCGTATATCCTGCAACTAGTCCAAGACCAGTCAGAAGTAAGTAAACTGAAAGTACCCCAAGAGTCTTATCACCTGCAAACCAGATTCTTGAAACCGGGTTCTGTGTGACTGGTCGAGCCGCTATCTAGAAGCGTTGTAAACTGTTCAGGAACAAACTGTAACCGGGAACTGGGGTCCTAGGATTAAGTTAGATCTATATATCTAAAATGTCATGACTGCCTACTGGACCAAAACTATTTTTTGAGTCTGATTCCGATAACTGGGGAGGCACCACCGACACCTCGGGAAAAGATTGAGTCAAAACTGATCAGTTACTTTCGAATAGTTCTAAGAGGTCTCTATGTGTTCAACTGAACTAAACTACTAAGAAGCTAAAAGTTGAGAACTCAACTGATTCCAACAACATAAAATTTATATTATAGCGAAATTTCTCAAGAGTAAAGGAATCTCATTCAACAAGGCTAAAATCATTCATATCAATGGAATAATTGTACTCAACAAGTATATATAATAGAATATTTTGGAAATTCAGCCCAAACATACTTCACAAATGAGACGAAAATTAATATGCAAATGATCTTTCCGAGATTTGGGGGCTGTAAATCACCTTGGCAAGAACACAACAATTTAACTAGGAAATGATGAAGATCATATAAATAATAAACATGGATATTATCCCAGTTGAAATTAATGAAACCGGACACGAAAATTTCATTCATATTCAAAGAACTCAAGGATAAACTAATAGGGAAATTATGGGAGGGTTTTGAGGGACACAAGGAAAGGAAAATTCTCTCGTTGTATTCCATATATACCTGACTAAAATCCTTCTAGAGAAGAAGCTTGAACTGCTGCAAGAGATGAGATGCCCTAGTCTTACTTTGAGGGTTCATGAGGAGGAGAACTTTGATGTTTCTGAGAACTGAGAGTGGGAAGGAGGAAATGGTCCATTTTCCCCACTAAAATGTCTGAAATTATTACTAAAACGACGTAGTTTAAAGATTGGGAGAGTAGGAAATTACAACAGACCTTAGAAAATCTGCTGGGAAAACTGTCAGGTGCCGCTAACGGGTGACCTAATGGGCTGTGGTGGCTGACCACGACTCATGGTCACCGCGCCAGTACAATCACAAAACTCAATGAGTCTGGCAACGGGAGACATAACGAGTCGTTGGGGACTACAACTCATTGCCCCGCCTGCCTCGTCAAGTACACTGGTCACAAAAATATTCTCTCAACTAAGGCCTGACCACGAGTGACCTAACAGGTCGTGGTCAGTGATCTAACGGGTCGGGTCGCTGACCACGACTCGCGAAGTCCCCATTGGGCACACTACCTCCTTTAAATTATTAAGCCTCCTTCTCACGTAGCTCACTTAACGCGTCGGTGTCACTTAACGACTCAGTGGATCTTCCCAGCTTCTTTCTGCAGCTTTTCCAGATTTCCTAATTTAAGTCCTGAAATTAGATTTTGAGTTTTTGGGGTATTACAAGTCGTCCTCAGGACAGGACTTCCTCACTCACTTCTTCCTTTGGAACTGCAGAAATATTGCTTAACCTACTTGCCTTTATACCTTCTTCTTTTTTGGGTGTCTCCTCAGATTCATGATCAGTTTTCCCTTTTTCATAATCAATCTGCCAATTCTTTAGTCACGTTGGGCAACTCATGCCCTCTTCCTTATTTGAAGGTCATGGATTCATCATTGATCAAATATAATCTCATGTTTGAGTCCATTAAAGCTCTATTGGTGGCCAGGAAAGATTGGACTAAGAATGATGGTATGTACATGTCCAAGTGCTCAAACTAAAACAATAAAGTCGGCCAGAAGTATGAATTTTCCTACCTTTACTAAATATATTCTACCACCCTTTTGGCATTTCATTGACTTGTCATCCATTTGAAGTTGAATAGAGGTGGGCTTCAACATGGTTAGCCCCTGAAACTTGTAGATAGCTAAGGGTATCAAATTAATACCTGCCTCACATCACATAAAGCTCCCAAATAGTCATAGTGCCTAATCTTGCATGGAAACGTGAACTCTATATTTTCTCCACAAGTGTGCCAGTAGTGATGGAACTAACTTGGTGGGTTATTGGAATCACTCTTCCTCAATTGACTTCTTCTTGTGAGTAATTCTTAAAGCATTTAATGAATCTGGGCATCTCTTTAGAATATCAATGAATGGTACCTGCAAAGTTTCCTCCTTTAACCTCTCAATGTACTTTTCAACCTGTGGTATCTAGAGTTTTCTTAGCTAGCTTTTAGGAAAAGGAGGAAGAGTTTGAGGAGAGAATTTGAAATGTCACCAACTTTCTTTTTATTGCGCTTTTCCTCTCTTTTCAGTCCACCATCTTCTCAACATTAGAATCATCAAACAAGTAGTTTCTACACCACCTCTCTCTAACATCATTGGTCTTCTTTATCAGCTTTGGTGAACATCATCAACACAAGGTTCATCAACTTTAGGATGTAACACTTTGATAAATTGAGTCACTATATCCATACAATGAGTGTTAGAGCTACTCCACTGCCCTTAGGATTTTTCTAATATCGCTGGGAAGCACTTTCCGCTTTGGATTGTGCTCTCTACAGAGGTCTCTCATTTGTTGCCTAACTTTTTAATAGAGGCTGTATGAGCCAACAATCCCAGTTAAACCTTAAGAGAAGCATCAGAAACTCTCTTGATTGGAGAGCACTTTCTCCAACATGCCTCACCCTAAAACCCTCATCTCGTGACCATCTCCAATTGTGAGAACTAGAGATGGGTCCTCTCGGTGTCACATATGGATTAGAACTTCGGTTTTTAAAATTTCCACATTGCCAGCTTTAACTCGACCACTATAGGTCATTCCTAATATAATATTAACCTTGACCTTGTGGTTGAGGTCTCCATTGACTTTGGTAATTGGACTGTGGATGACTTTGGTTTTGTTGATAATGTGGCCATAGGTAACCACCCGGTTCATTTCCAACATAGTTAGCATTATCAAATTATGCACGGTGGTAGATCTTGAATCTATTGGCCATGGTAGGGAAGAGGATATACTTGGAGCATAGTGAGGTGGAACCCCTCGATGCTTCTTCCAATCGTATTCACTTCTCTTGACCTCACTTTCTCTACCAACTTTTTTTATCAATAATGCAAGATTTGTGGCTGTGGCAGGCATCTTTTGATCTCTCTTGGTTTTAATTCACAAAATGAGATAATAAAGGATTATAAAATATTTCTGAGTTTATATTTATCTCTCCTTCCATGCCATGTTTGGTTGTGCTTGGCAATTCAGTCAAGTATGGTGGCAATACAGTTATATTTCTTGTCCATAAACAACCCTCTACCGTATTTTGGCCAAAGGATTGAGTCAAAGAATCTAGCACAGGAATTTTTCAAGAAATGTGATATGGGAATCCATGGTTAGATTACTTGAAGCGCTCCCATGCCTCAAACAATTATTCTCGAAGTTGCCTAAAATAAAAGATCTTCCAGCTACTTGGCTTTCAAGCCAATGGAACCACTTTCCAAGAACACATTTACAAGCTCTGTCCATGTGTGGATAAAATTAGCGGGGTGGTGGAACCAATCATATGCCTCCCCCAAGGAATATTTGAATATCAAATGGATCGCATCATCAAATACATTGCTCTGCTTATGAAGATTGCATACCTACGTAAAGTTTTTTGAGATACTGATCTGGGTCTTGGTTAGGTTAATTATGAAATAGACCATTCTATTTTAACATTGCATAGATGCTAATTTTGAATGAGGTAGCATTTACTGTTGGAGGTACAATGGCACTAGCATAATTGTATCATCGTTGACTTCTGCGAATAAATTTCTACTTCCACCCAGTGGTAGAGCCATATCTAACACCTACTTCACCGGATCAAAGAGAGCAACAAGTGTGATAGAGTAGTTCAAACTAACCAATTCAAAAATCTAAAACACTCAATAGGACCAATTGCCTAATTTCCCAACAATGGCGCTATAAAATTATTCCACGCTCTATTACACCTCACATATAAGAGTGAAAAGGGTCGGTTGAAATTTAGTTACCTAATAAGGAGTCGGGATCGTATCTACAGGAAATTACTATTTTCTCTAGCTATTGAGTGAGTTAGAGTTTATTGAAAAGCTTTGAATACTAATCAAGTTAGTGGAGAAAGGTAATTAACTAAATATCTAACAATCTAAAGTGTACAGCTCAAATTCAATATAGAGAAGCACTAAGGATGTGTTCCTATACAGGGTTAATCCCTCTAACTCACTCAATTATGACTATTGAGAATGGGATCTTAAGAAATACACAAACAATTATTAGGTGTTTTTCAACAACCTAACAATGTCAATCTAAATTAATTTCTCAAATTTAATTGAATTCAAATCAAAACATATTGCATTTCTACAATTAGATTTATTATATAAATGTGAATTTATTAAACAAGGTTTAAAGCCTTGAGTCATTACACCGATGCTACCCAAATCTTTTAATTGGCTCTTCTAAGTACAATAGAGGCAATTTGGCATGATTGGATAGTTTTTACCACCAATCTCACTTTACAAAGCATAGATCAATTAAATATTCAAAATCTCATAATCAATTCATCTCAATTATGACTGGCTAGGGTCTACAATCCTAGATCTAAATTTAGCCACTGCATGAAGAAGACAAAGAAGAAAGAATAATTTGAATCATGATCACTTTTAATTCAATAGAAATAAGAAAAAACATGGATTCTATTTAGAACTGATCTTCAAATTACAACATATGTCTTCAAACTGCTAGTATACTATGAAATTATCAAAGCTAATTAGGCTAAATGAAAGCTCCCTAAAATTATGAAAAAAGAGTATTTATACTAAACCCAAGAACCCAAGTCTAATTTAAACCAGAGGACCCAGTTGTAGGGACGAACCTTTCACAACTTGAGCTGGAAAACCCCGGATCGAGACACACAGGACTAGAACCACGAATGCCTCCAAGCTAACCCACATACATACATAGTACACTCTAATAGCATAAACAAGTGGAAATTAAATTGTAAGCATATATAAAGCTGAAAGGCTATATAACATAAGGAGTAAGTACACAATAATATCACAACATTGAGTCACAAGTCAATATACTAACTATACATCTGAAAGCCTCTACTAACTAAGGAGCGCCGGGACAAGCCCCAACTAATTTCAAAGTCTGAAACTAAAACGAGGTAAAAGAACTGAAATGAAGTAGCTAACCTAGTCCTCAAAAGATGAGGACTTACCCTGCTAGCTAATCAAGTTCAGAATGTTTAACCCGCAGCTGAGTCTCGAGTACTCCGGATCTATATCATGAATGATATAACATAGGAGTATGTGGCCAGTACTTTGAATGTGTTCATATCTAAGGTAGGTAAAACACGCTTATAAGACGTTATTTGAAATCATGCATATAAAATCAAAAGATCATGAGAGTAAGGATTGCATGTTAAAAGTTGTATCTGAGATATACAAATTATAAGTTAAGGTCATAACTGAAACATAATGAACCCAAGACTAAAATCTGAATCATATGACTTGTCATTGCTAAAATCGTAAGTAAAAGCTTATAAACTGATCATTGTGTCAAACATGCTATAAAACATACCATCATAATATATGAACATAAATAACTGAAATCATGAGGAACAATGGGAAACTCGTTGCAACTGACACCATCACGATAGAGCTTTATGTGATGCCCACACTAACATGCTCAAGTAAGCAGAGCTATCCTAAGCCTTGCCAGGGTAAAGGATGATGGAGGTGTAATATCACGGTATGCCTCGGGCGGGGGGAAGTAATGTCTCTGAGAGTTCCCAAATATATACCTACAAAGGTGCGTGTGGTTTATGAGATCGGGGAACCCCGGAACCCCTAGGACTACTTGGTGCTATACACTACTCCCAAAACATGTATATAGCTCATGAATATATCTTGGGAGTTTCGATCAAAACATCTCAAGATATAGCTTAAATCTGAATAGCGGGGAGTCTTGACTCAAAATATCTCTTTAAAACTGATATTGTATCAAATATACTTAGCTGTACATGGGCTTGCCCAAATCATGAAATTATACATACTTGAAATAAGCTTCATAATTCAAAATCATGAGATCATAAGTTGAGAATTTATAAATATTCATTCATACTTTGATAATTCATCATACTCGAAATCTTGGATCATAGACTTGAATTTTATAAAATGTGCATAATAGAGAATAATCTTCATAAACTTGAAATCATAATTAAAAGTAAATTAATAGTCAAATCTTCCCTAATAGACATAAATCATCAATTAAAACATGAGATAATTAAACCATAGAGATAGCATGGAAGATTGCATTGAATTAGGTTAACCTTAGAATTTACAATTTAGAACTTGAGAAGTAGAAATCATGAATTTGGACTTGAAAGGGCATGAGGGTGGAAGAATTTTCCCAATTAATATTCGTAAATACCTCGGTTGATGATCCATTGACTTTTCTTGAAGAGCCTAAGAAGATTTGAAGAGGTTTGAAGAAGAACCCTAGCTCCTTTCTTGAGAGAAAATCCAACTATTGATCTTTTGGAGAGGGTGAGGATTTAGACTAGGTTAATCCCTTCAATTTGACCTTGAGGAAGCCCAAAATAACGTCATTTAGGAGTTAGAAGGATAGGAGTTTACCAAAATGCCCCAACCACTGAATTAAAAGCCTGTAACTGCTGTTACAATGACCAACAGGACGGGTCATTATTTCATAGACGACCAGTACCGAGGGTCGTCCAATGCCTGTTGCTGCTTTACTAAATTGCTAATAACTTTTACTTTGAACTCTAATTGATGACAGATTTGATGCGTTGGAAAGAAGACTCTAAGGGATTCAATTATATGTATTGAATCATCCAAAACTCTTTGTAAAATGAGATATAGTCATTTGAAGTTGATCCTTTAAGAATTTATACAAAAACTCAATTGCGAGAAGGCTCTCAACTCAACTTTGTGTTGAAAGTTCCTTATGACCGTAATTTGCATCCGATGTACTTATAATACCCAAGAATTGATCTTAGAATCTTGTTTCCATAAATTCATCAGCCTGGTGGGGTCTATCCACATACCTAGAATGTTTCCAACTCAGCCCAAAATTTTCAACAAATTGGCAGAACCAACGACCCTACAATGGCCGTGGTACAAAACAATGGACCATTGGTCTATCCGTTATTTTCCCCATTCTTTATCCAAAATTCTCTGAATCTACTTGGACGACCACAACAATGACCTATTCACTCAAATCACGGTCCGTATCATCCCGTCATAATTTTTGGGCAAATTTATGATAGGTCTCTGGACATGAAACCATGAACACCTCCAACGACCCATTGGAACCTACATGAAATTATGAAGGAGGTTCATTGTTTTGTTTTGGTATTGTTTTCCCCGCTATTTTCTACTATAAGGCCTGGGTCTGACCTAAGAAATTTTGGGGTGCCACAGGACCGCATAATGTAAGTACGATCTATCTCTTGAATCATTGCTTGAATTTGCATTCTGCCTAGATGCTTTTTGTTCTTTGACTGACTTGGACTATTTATTGAAAAGACGGTCCATACTTTCTTTTCGTCAATTACTTCACTAAATGGATTAGTTGGAATATGCGGCTTATTTGAAGGCCCGCATTTTGATTGTGCTAACTGCATCTTGAGTCATCCCCTGGGTTGACCACTTTGTGGTGCTCTCTGATTTACTTTGCAATTTGAAGTGTGAATCACATCTTGGATTTTCTATCTGTCTTTGCCCCTTTTTTTTGGCAGAATTTTTGTGTTCCATGTCTCCTTCCTTCAACTCAAGATTCCCTGGAAATCCTAGTAAAATAGTATCAGTATTTTCTTAATTTAGCAATTCTAAAGGCATGCAAAACTCTAAGTGAAAAAAGTATGGATGTGTCGGAAAACCTGAAATATTAAAGTGCTCCATAGAAACAAATCTACCTTACCAACAAATATTTTTGTTGTTTGTGAACTTGTTTAAAATGTGCTATGCTGATCTTGTTCCAATTGCAAATTAAATTGTTGAACAATTTTCAACAAGAACACTTGTTGCAACAACTTTGTTTTTTGTTGGAATTTTTCAGCAAGTAATGAAACTTATTGCAATTAATATGTCACTTGTTGAAAATTTTCAAATAAGTAACTTGACATGTTGAATTTATATTTTTTATTTGATGAAATTTTCAAATAAGTAACCTGATCTTGTTGCAACAACTTACTTACTTGTTGGGATTTTTCAATGGCAATGTCTTTTTGCAATAAATTAGTAGTTACTGCAACAGATTGAGCAATTGTTGCAATTAATTAAGCAGCTGTTGCAACAAATCAGGTAATTCTACATGTAATCAATCTTAGAGCCCGCTTTGGTTTAGCTGAAAAAAGTAGCTTTTAAATATAAGTGCTTAAAGTAATTTTTAAAAGAAACTTATTTTATAAATAAGTATTATGTGTTTGGATAAAAGGGCTGAACTGATAAAAAGTTATTGATGTGTCGGTACATAAGGTAAATAGCTTGGTCAAACTCTAGAATACCGGCTTATAAGCTAAATAAAAAGTTGGTATCCACCAACTTTTGGCTTTTGGTTTTCCAAGAACCTTTTAACTTTTACACTCTTTGATAAAACCAAATATTACAAAAGTTAAAGTACTTATAAGCTGGTTTGACTAGTTTATAAGCTAAACCAAACACCTTAATCTAATGATCTATTGGGTGATTCAGTGACATTCATGATCATATATTAAATTCAACTAAATATATTTATTTATAACTATATCTAATGAATACTTAATTAATAAGACAGTAATTATAATAGATGGTCAATCGAGCAATTAAATGCATTGCAATCTTGACCGAATTATCAGTAGAGCGATTTGATAATGAATTACTTTATTTAAATATATTTTCTAATCAACAAAGTTATTCAAACATATATAATGATTAATAGCTATATTTAATGGTAATCTTAAATAACGAGATAATAATTTTTTAATATAACAAATGGTCAACAGAGTAATTGTACGTGTAGTCAACCATAAATCAAATGATTATAAAATGATTTGACCAAGGATTTACTTGATTCAAATCAAATTTAGTGATAAACAAAGTGATTTAATGATATTCCTAAACAATAATTATAAATTTTGAAAATCGGCCCACATGAAGAATGAAATTTAGGTCAGGTATTGTTTAAATTGTGTGGCGTTGGCCTTTAATTAACCACTCATGGGATCGGACTGACCCAACCTAGTTGGATTTTAAAATGAAAATGGTAACGATAGGCATATAGTCGACTCGATATACGCACACCCACCTTCTCTTCTCTTTCATCCTTTCCCTTCTTCCTAAATCAAAAAATTCTCCATTGTTAATCATTTGAGTTTCAATATCCAGCATTATTGCAATCGCCTTCACGCACAGAGAGACACACTTCTAGCATTCTTCACCCAAATCAGTCGCATCACACCATTGACCAACACACACTTACTTAGGTACTATTTTTCATCTTGTGTTTTCAATCTCATGCTTAATGTGATAATTTCACCAAGTATCGTGAGTAGGGTTATAATATACTTTGACTTAGAAAATGAAATTGAGGGGGAGGGGGTAGAATCAGGCTTTAGCAGTTTGATTGGACGGCTTAGTATGTATATAAACTATGTTTCCATAAAAGCTAATTGTGTTTTGGGCTTGAAATTGAATTAGTCTCTGTCCATTTCGTTACTTGTGCAAAAATTAAAGATACCCAAGTGAAATTGTCTAGTACCCAAAAAGACGGAAGAATAGATGGACTGTCTCTCACAAAGATGAACCATATGTCATTCCACCATAAAACCTTATAAATCTCATTCCTCTGAGTCAGAGTACGACCTAAGGACATGACATCCTTTCAAAGGACAACCCACTACCTTGAATCATACATTGAAGCAGTAACCAAAATTCTTGGACTCAATTGACGGTATAGGATACGGTCCGTCCATTGAAGATATGGACCGTTCATTCAACTGTCCTACACTTATGTTTTGCTATTTTCAAGATACCCCGAGTCTGTATTCTAACAAATTGGTGCATGATCACGTGTAAGTGGTATGCAAAAGAGCATTACCCAAGGGAGACAAGTTTAAACACACCAAAGAGGTCCCTCTTTGTGGATGAGGATGAGGAGAATATTTCTCCAAGTAGCAGGAGAATTGAGGTGTCACCCATTCCAATAGCTAGGTGGCATCAGCTGAAACACCAACTGGACCGTCCAAAGGATGACCATGACCAGGCCCACTCTCAGGGGACTCTAGATAGAGATCTTCTCCTGCGAGGTTACTCGAGAAGGAGTCATCTAGTAAGACCTCCTCTCCTCCCAGTAGTGCTGAGGATGCCAAATGAGGAGGAGATATATAGGATCAGATGGCAGTCCAAGGCTCAAGTGAGCACTATTTATAAGGCCACAACATGGTGAATGGCATAATCTGTCGGGGACTTATCGAGGAGAGCTCTGTTAGCTCTGCGGTTGGAGGCAGATCCTGACATCATGGAGCACTCGCAACCGATACTAGTTGGCTCGAGGAGATCAACCGATACTAGTTGGCTAGACTGATAGACGACCTTCCAGCCTCTCTGGCTACTATGATTAAGTGAGCACTTCAATCGCTTCGGGATATATTGAGGACCTCGCATGAGGATTTGAGTTCATAGCTAGTGGCCATAGATGCCTAGTTGCACCAACTCAGAGGAGGTGCTAGTGCGTTTGAGATTCTAGCCTTCCGAGCAGACCTTAATAAGACCAGACTGACGTGCTTGAGATGTTGATACGAGTGGCAGCCAGGTTGAAGGGTAGATACTACTGGCGGATAGGACACCACCGATTGCTAGCATTTTTGTCTTTATTCCATGAGTGGTGCCTATCCCACCAGCCCAGACTCAGCCCATACCACTACCACCAGTTTGATTCACCAGGGCCACAGGTTCTTTCTTAAACTCCTACCTAGATACAGGTCTCGACCCAGATCGAGGTTCCAGCCCTACCAGTAGATAAGGTCAATGCATAGCCTGGTTATATGACTCCCTAGTAGATGTACATCTATCCATTATTGAGGTAGAGGCTCAAAGAGCTGATAACAGCCTTCACGATTGAACACTTGAGACCTAGCCTGGGCGATGTAGAGTCTGGCTCCTCAGTAGCACCACAGGATGATGTCTAACAGCATGACCTAAGTGCTATAGAAAGTTTTTTCTACCTTTTACCCTTTTTAATTTATTTAATATGCACAGGACAATTGCATTTTTAGGAGAGGGGTGCATATTTGGATGTGTGTAATGATTGAGTATTTGTATGATGATTGACTTTCTCAAACTTGAATTGTATGGTTATGTGCATTTGTTGAGTTGTTTGATATGTGGGAGGATCTATATAGTCTATATTTTTACAACTTTCTTAGTATAGCCCCTCTTCTTTCCTTTCCCAAGTATTACCTTATTTTTGCTTTTATAGTGTAGAGCCCTTCTTGATATTCTTAGTAATTGTTTTTTCCCGGGAGGCTTACTTCTTTGCGTTGAGTCTGGGAAAGTAAAAGTAGTTAAGCGCTGTAGTGCATGGGTCTGATGATGGATTGCTTAGGCGATTGTCTCAAAGGTACCAGCCTACTTTGTTGAGTCGTCTTAGAATAAATAGATGGTTTTTGACTTAGTGATGGTGACAATTTAGCTATTTGCATATTTGAGCTTATTTCGATTTTTGAAGGCCAATGCCCCCTCAAAACTCTTTGCCGTAGCTTGACATTGAGTTATATATCTCAATTCGTAACATGAAATTATTCGCAATGTATTCCTAGTTGAGAGTGATGTATTAGTCATTTCTATATCCATATACCAATATGTGTGGAAAGGAAATTGCTTGTTCACTCGATTTGATCACACTTTAGAACTTGCCTTGTTAATTGTGCCTGAATTTAAGATTTATTATGATTGTAGAGATGAACTTAGGCCTTCTTTATGCTTCACAAGATACATATGCCTAAAGAGACCTACCAAATGATGAAGGAATCCCTAGTCTCCACCTTTAAGCCCATTGACCTTTTTCTTGATCACCGCAATGAAAGCCAAAGTCAATTCTTAAGTTGACCCTCTTGAACTCATCCTCCTTGACAATTTGAAAATATAAAAAATGAGTAAAAAGTTATGTTGGGGGGTGATAAGGAGGGAAAGAAAGAAATAGTCCAAAAAGTTGTTATATGAGCACATCCGAAGGTGTGAAAGAAATAGGCCAAAAAGTTGTTGTATGAGCACATCCGAAGGTGTGATTGAGTAATGAACTAAAAACAAGAAAAAAGAAAGCAAAAGAGAAAAAGAGGAAAATGAAGTTTGAGCTCACAAAACACCTTGGGGTGTGAAAAATGCCAAAACAAAAGAAGGGATGAAAAGAAAAGATCAAAATGGTAAAAATTGTAGAAAAGTGATGAAGTGGTCAAGGATGCCAATTGAGTCACTAAAAGTAAAAATTATAACCTACCAGCCCTTTAACCTTCATTATAGATTTATAAAAGTCATGATGTGATCTCTCAACTTAGATATTTGAAAATAAAGGCACTTGAGTAAATGGAAAATATATGGTAGTTATGAGCTATCTTGTGAAATCTTTATGAGAATTGAGTGCATTTCCTTTGTCTTTGTCTTGTGTGTCCTTGTGGTGTGTGTTATCATTACTTCAAAAAAAAGACACTTTCCTTGGTCTAAATGTGAGGGCATGTGAATTTGAATGGTTGTCATGTTTCACTTCTCTAGTTTGGGTATATGCATATTGATATGACGTCATGAGTGGAGATTGCATGCTTAGTTCAAATAGTTGCGAGAAAACTGTGTTGATTGATGGAGGGGGTGACTGGATTGAATTTGGTGTAAGCAGGCTTTGTTGGTAAATCAGCCTTAGTCACATAATTTCTGTGAGTCTGGATATTAGTTAGGTCTAGGGCAGTTCTCTTCTTGGTTTGCTTGAGGGCAAGAAAATACTTTAAGTTGGGTGTGTTGATGTGTCAGGGATTAACGATACATCTTTTCTTCTTTTTATAGCAGTTTGCATGTCATTTGGAGTATGATTAAGTAGTAACTAACCTTATTGTGCTATGCTCAAGATCCTAAGACATTGGATAAAGAAAGAAGTTATACAGAAAAACTACTCAATAGATGAGGAAAAAGAGGGACCGTCAATCTAAAGAATTGTCCATCCCTCAAGTCATCCTTTTCCAGCTGCAAATTCAAGAAACCCAAAAAATTGGATCCGTAAAGTATAGTTTAAAGGACGTACCTCCTTTCAAAAGGACCATTCATCAAATGATGGCTAGATTAGAGCTTGGTAGGATGGGATTTCAGTCTAGAGGAAGGCTGAACTGTATTTCCAAAGGACGGTCTGTCTCAAAGGATGACAAATCAAGGGACAGGGCTAAAAAGGCAAAAGGATGGTCCAAAGGACAGTCTTTCTTCCAAAGGACGGTCCAGCCCCTCTGCACATATGGTACTTGATGTTCAAATTTAATGGGCTTTATGGGGAATAGTATAAATACTTTTTTCTTGTAACCAATGATTCCAATTTTTAAAGTTATGTTTGGGCTATTGAACATTTGCTGATTTTTCTTTGTAACTTGTGATTAGTGATGAGAATCATCCAATCCTGCCCAATTACCCCTATGAGGTTTGAAAGAGCAAATTTGGATTGGGTTAGTATCAATCAACAATGACTCAAGGCGTAACACTTTATTAATGGATTCTCTTAGACATAGGTTGAATTTCAAATTATCAAACAAGCAATAGGGTAGAAGGGAGTTCTCTTCAATTTGAAAAAGTAGGAGTAGATTGACACCTATGGTGATATTGAAAGATACCCATGAGTTTCCTAAGTAAATTTCTTGCATGTTCAGCCTTAGCCCTCTCAATTCTTTCACATTGGGTGATTTAGGGGATCGACCCAATATCGTGTCACTTCCCTAGAATTACATCTAATTGTTTACAACCCTAGATTAGCAAAATTTGTTGTCATAGTTGAATTCAATTACTCTCAATCCGAATAGATTCTAATCTTGGTAAATACTTTGCTGTTCAGCACTAGATAGTTTGGTCTTCAAGTAGTCTCTGGTGGATTGGACCTCAACTCTTTGTTTAGTTCTATATTTGCATCGATCATTTACACAACCTTTTTACATTAGGGTGAAATTTGAACGACATCACATAGAAAGTAAGAAATGTGGATTTATCTAAGTTATATGTCTCAAGTTTACAACTTAGGAAAATAGAGGGAAGTCAGCTACTGTAAACCATCCAAATAAATACAATATTATCAAGCAAGAAAGGTAGATAAGAAGTTCAAGGCAATGTAATGCAATGGCCAAATGATGCTACCATTACACCTGTTCCACAGTGGCATGATGTGAGCTAGGCCCGGTTGAGGGACTCATGAGTTCCATATACCCTTCTAGAGATGACCTCATACACAACCAAAAAAGACCTCAATATTAGCCGAAAAATGACCTCAACATCATCATAATATCACTATTCAAAATTGACCTTGGGTTCTTTCACCTATTATAACCATCAGACCATATTCATGATATGACAAATGAATGTATGCAATGATTGCGATAATAAGGATGTTAATATAACAAGAATAAGTGTATTACTTTCAACCAATGCCTTTAGGTCACTAACTTTCTCAAATAAGTAGATTTCTTTCAACACAAGGTCCTCTTCAAGCCAATAACTTCTCAACTAAGTAGGATTTCCTTCTACATAATGATTTCGGGCCATTAACCAAGGTATGTTATAGCACATGAAATAGAGTGATAGTACAACAATAATCAAATTAAGTCATATAACGTCTGTCAGCTAGTGTTACACCCTCAGAAATTCCCGACACATAGATGGACTATTCAAGTGTGTTGGTTAAGAGTATTTGAGCCATGATAGAAAAAGGCCCGCGGAAAGACCGGATGAGAAAATGTCGTGAACCATCGCGGAAGGAGCCGGGGCAGAGTCCCTCTGCGATGGCAACGTGTCACGGAGGTGGAGCCTCCGCGCTAGCTCCGTGACACGTTGGCCCGTCCGTGCCTAAGTATATGTGCCCACTTCGGTTGTTTCATTAATCATGAAATAATTTCCAAAAGCTCGTGAGAAACAGAGAGGGTAATGAGATATATTAAATTATCGTACTGATTACGCTGTCAAGCGTAGTCCAAATTCAAATTAACCTCATATACCGAGATTTAGCAGCAGAGCATTCCTAATGGATTTAGTTTCGTGAAATTGCAGACAACCGTCGCGGCTACTGGGCTACAAGGTAAGTGGAACTGCTCCAAATTAGTGTCACTATATCTAAATTTAAAGTATTTTCCTTCTGAAATTTTGAGAAATAGTGTTTTTGACCGTCTTCGATAAGCCAAAGTTTGGGCTATAAATATATCGAAAGTGACGTTTTCTTTCAGAATACTGGTGTATTTAGTTCTAATTGACATATATGTAAATGCAGTTGGGAGAAATAGCTGGAGTACTGACTGAGCTACGTCCGTTGAATGATAACCTGAGGTTAAGGTATGTAGCCAGTTTCTTCTTAAAGAAGTTAGTAGCTTTAGCCTTGTATAACATAGTAAACTCCCCGCCAGAACTCTCGGAGTTGAATATTGGTATTGTGCAAGTTTAGTAAATCTTGGTTTGCGTTAGTTACACGTACTCAGTCCAAAAGTTAAAAGGGCGCTAGATGGCGAGTCAGCATTCCACTCAAGATAGCCCAATATGCGTTTAGCATGTTTTTAGAATAATATGGGTACATATTCGTAATGTTAGTAAAGTAAAATCAGATAGACAACAGTATTTTGGCTACAGATTAGCCATACAGTCAGATGATATCTTGGCTACAGATTAGCCATACAGTCCGATAGTATCTTGGCTACAGATTAGCCATGCAGTCAGATAAAGATCCCAAATTCAGTATAAAAGAAGTATGAGAATCAGTATAACACAGAAAGAGTTCTAGAATCAGAAATCGCATAATAGATAGTATTTTCAGTTTAAACATGCTTGCTATATATGTGCTTATTGATTGTTGAGACTTGATTGTCGAGGGCACCTTTGAGCGTCCCCGCCATTCCCTCGGGTTGGTAACTGTGTCACCCACGAGCGGGTGTGTTTGCTGCCACTCCCAAGGAGTGGCATGTCCCTAGATTGGACAAAGATGGATGAAGCTTTCCCCATATCAGGCTGATCAGCATTA
This sequence comes from Datura stramonium, assembly GCA_018107945.1. NCBI lineage: Eukaryota > Viridiplantae > Streptophyta > Magnoliopsida > Solanales > Solanaceae > Datura > Datura stramonium. The sequence goes on along the minus strand of JACEIK010000544.1, from coordinate 154,838 downwards.
CAGTACAGATTACCCTGTTGTGCGTATGCGCCAGTGGAATGCATTATTCGATTCAAGTATAGTTATAGATAGTATAGAGTCCTCCCGACTCAGACACAGCATTTATATTGAGGTTATGGCCCGAGCCGGAGACTCAGGGGCCGGCAGAAGAGCTCGTAGTTACTAGATGAGTGAGTGACTTATTTTGGCTGGTTTTGACCCGGTAGGGGTATATAGATTGTTTGCTTGGTTGGAACCATCCGCTTATGGGGGTTGGTTCTGCCTGCTATATATATGTATTTGCTACGTTATATATTAGTTAATAGACAGCAGATTGCCATGACGACAGGTAAGCTCCTGCCCTATCACAAGACATAAAGCTTGATTCAGTTCATACCCGCTCTACAGACCCGGCTATCTCCCGGCTATTCACAATTTCTAGTTATGTTATTTGTATTCAGTTGTATTTAGTTGCTTTACATACTCAGTACCAGTGGTACAGACGTACATTAAGGCGCTGCATTACGGCCAGGTAGTACTCATAGACGAGGAGGCGATCCCTCGTGATTCTAGCCAGCTATAGAGTCACTAGTTCCTGCTATCCGGAGCTTGATATTTAGAGGTGTAGTTCATTTCCTCTTGTTGTACAGTATGGTAGGTTAGCCCCCCGTCCTGACCATTATATCAGTACTATAGAGGCTTGCAGGATTGTATATACATCTCCCTGTGATCAGTTGAGCAATATGTGAGGCCGTGGTGATTTTGTTATAGCTATCAGCATTGCCATGTTGGCCGATGGGGCCATAGTCCGATAGTGTGGCACCTGCTTGGTCACAGTTATCCAGTATTCTTGATGCTGAGTTACATATAATTAGACAACATGGTGGCCTTGTCGACCCGTATAGGTTCCCTTATTGGTATATGTTTCTGGTTAGCTGAAATCATATTTACTGGTGGCTATACGACCTTGTCAGTTGGAGGCTGTATTTACAGCTGTTATATAGCCTATTGTTTCCAGAAATCTGAGATAGAGCTAGCCAGGCACCAAACGTGCTTAGGCTCACCAGTTAGCAGTCCAGGTCCTACTAGGGCACCAGGTGCTAGTCATGCTCCCCAAGGTGGGGCGTGGACAAACTTGGTATCAGAGCAGGTCAGTCTCAGGAGTCTCCAAGCCGTGCTAAGTAGAGTCTTGTCTATGGATGTGTTGTGCTCCACATACTATAGGCAGGAGGCTTCGAGGCATGATAGATGGTTACACTTCCTTCTCATTCAGTCGTGCTATAGAGCGGCAGCATAGGGTTGAGTCCCTAAAACTTATCATATTCTTTGTCTACAAATAAGAATGGAGACTCAAATACACCCTTCCACAAAGTGTAAGATTAGATACAGCAGCAAAAGAGAAGGCACCAGCAGGATGCCTCAATTTCATTCAGAGTCAACCTGATCTGAGGGTGACATAGAAGGCCACTACAGCCCTCTCAAAGAGTCCCCTTCACATCGTGAGAGCCGTTGGGCACGACACCACCTCCGATAGCCCTGTACCTCCTCGCCATCACAGACCAGGAAGTTCGTAGTGCAGTGGTTATGTTGGCACAAATGATGGGCCACACAGCCTGGGTCCGTGCTACCTGTATTAGTAGAGCCATCAGGTGGGTCTCGTGTCGAGGGTCAGGAGTTTTTGGCACTGGTCCCCCACAGCTTCACCGGGGTCGGATCAGGCAGAGGACCCTAGGACTTCTAGATCAGATGCAGAATTTTCCTGGGTTATGTAATGTGACTCTAAGCAAAATCAGTTGAGCTGGCAGTGTTTGCCAGGGACATAGTTGTATTATGGTACTGGATTTGGGAAAGGTCTCGATGGAGAGATGTTGCCCTCCGACCTGACCCGCTTCTCGAAGGCCTTCCTGGACCGTTACTTCACGGAGATCCGACAGGCCCGGATGGACTGTTTTTGCATTTTGGAGCAAGGGGCGAGGAGCGTACGAGAATATGGTTTACAGTTTGACTCCTTAGCCCATCACTATGCTCCAGCCTTTGCTGATACTATGCCACCAGAGTTCACAGGTTTATTAGTGGTCCAACCTGCATTATATTGAGGCATGCATGACGGCTAATAAGCATAGTGATATGATATTGCTCGAGTACAGGCCTTTGCTCAGACCATTGAGGGCCTTAGACAGCGACAACAGGGCAGTAGACAGACAAACTGTAACAAATGCCGCCGCAGAGACGATCAGACGATATGCAGAGGGAGGTTCGTAGAGGACCCAGTCCCGGCTTGTCGTATTGCACTCTAGACCCCCACCCACCACAGCAAGCAGCAGCGCGGTAGATTTGTTCGTCGAGGGGCAGTCAGAGTCTGGTGGCAGTTCTCGAATAGTAGATTCTGCAACAGAGAAGGGAGAGCAGAGCAGACTCACACCCCACCCTGCCCTAGTTGCGGCCGACCTCACACCTGAGCTTGTATGGCTCCTCGTGATGCTGGCATGTGGGCAGGAGGGGCACTGGATGAGAGATTGTCCGCCAGGGGATGGAGGGCAGAGAGAGTCAGGACAGGGGATCCGCAGGGCCACGAGCCCAGCAGCCTCTGCAGGGCGTAGGCCTCAAGTTCAAGCAGTTAGAGGCCGGGGTAGATCGTGAGCCTTGTTCATGTACGGGCCTGCCGTACTTATGCACTACCAGGGGAGATGTGACTCAGTGGCGTCTCCAAATGTGGTAACAGGTATGATGACTATCTGTCTATGCCATGCTTATGTACCGATTGATCCTGGTGGTGCACTCTGGTCTTATATTACCTCATTTGTGGCAATTTAAAGTTTAATGTCGCATTCGTGAGTTATTACAATGTACTTTTCAGTATCTACACCCATCAGTGACTATTATAGCTAGAATTTATCGAGGTGTGCACAGGTAGAGGTTGCTGATCGCCAGACTACATTAGATCTGGGTAGAGTTAGAAATGGTTGATTTTGATGCCATATAATGGGTATGGATTGCTTAGTGTCGTGGCTATGCCAACGTAGAAATGTTGGACCAAGACGGTCCGAATCCACCTTCCCTGGGGAGGCAGTGCGAGAGTGGAGCAGCACAGCTACGCCAAAGGTAGGTTTTATTTCTACCTAGGCGAGGAAATCTGATATTGGCGATGTACGCTCCACCTAGTCAGGGTTCCGATGTTCGGTAGAGTCTCACACTCCAGTCTGTTCCGATGGTGAACGAATTCCCCTGATGTATTTCCAGATGAGTTACCTGGTATTCCCCAGAAAGGGGAATAGATTTTGCAATCGACTTACTACTGTGCACTCAGCCCATATCAATTCCTCCATATCGTATGGCTCCCATGTAACTCGAGTTAAAGGAGCAGTTGAAAGATTTGCTAGATAAAGGTTTCAACAGGCCCAACATCTCTCAATGGGGTGCTCTAGTATTGTTCGTGTGGAAGAAAGATGGCTCGCTCATGTGCAGGATTACCGGCAACTGAATAGTTACAAGAAAGAGTGCATCCACTTCCCAGAATAGATGATTTGTTTGACTGCACTACAGGGGGCCAGATACTTCCTACAAGATTGACTTTGGTGGTCTGGATATCATCAGGTTTGGGTACGTGAAAGAGATACCCAAAACGGTCTTCAGGACTCATATGGACACTTTGGAATTTCTAGTTATGTCCTTTGGATTGATGAATGCCCCAACAATATTTATGGATCTGATGAATAGTATTTTCAGACCATACCTGGACCTGTTTGTGATAGTGTTTATTGATGATATTCTGGTATATTCTCGCTCTGAAGCAGATCTCCAGGCCCATTTACGACAGTGCCCAGATTCTCAGGGACCACGCCATATGCTAAGTTTCTAAATGTGAATTCATAGCTTAACTCAGTAGCCTTCTTGGGGCATACTGTGTCGGATATTGGTATAAGGTTGACACGCAGAAAATAGAAGAAGTCAAAACATGGCCTAGGCCTACCACTCCGACCGAAGTCCGCAGTTTTTAGGGTTAGCAGGATATTACAGGAGATTTGTTGAAGGGTTCTCCACTATAGCGGCACCTCTGACTAAGCTGACGCAGAAAGCAGTAAATTTCAGTGGACAGAGGCACAAGGGCAGAGCTTCCAAGAATTAAAAAGACAGATTTAACCTCCGCCCTAGTGTGAGCATTGCCGGGAAGGTACAGAAGGTTATTCAGTGTATTGCAACGCATCAAAGTGCTAGTTGGCTTGCTGCATGGTAAGGGTGATTGCATATGCTTCCAGACATTGAGGAAACACGAAAAAGAATTACCCCACCAACGACCTGTGGAGTTAGCCGTAGTGATCCACGCCTTAAAGATATGGAGATACTACTTGTATGGCATCCATGTGATATCTTCTGCTGCATCATAAGAGCCTACAAGATATCTTCACCCATAGGGAGTTGGAATCTGCGACAGCGTCGTTAGTTGGAGTTAAAAGATTATGACGTGGATATTCTGTATCATCCGGGAAAAGCCAACGTAGTAGCAGATGCTCTCAGCCGGTAAATCCAAGTGGGAAGTTTGGCGATTGGCACCTGAGCAAAGGGGAGCTGGTCAGGAGATACATCACTAACTAGCCCAGCCGTTCGTGTAGCAGAAACAGAGGAAAACAGAGCGGTAATCAGAACACCGCCGTCGTCATTAGTTGTGGAAGTAAAAGAATGGCAATATGAGGATCCCGACTGGTCCGGCCCAAGGACAATAATTCAGCAGGGGAAAGCGCCAGATTTTCAGATAATTGAGGAAGAAGTGCTATGATGTAAAGGCCGCCTCTGTGTTCCAGATATTTCAGGGCTCCGCTACATGATTATGAACGAGGTACATTACGCCCGCCATTCTCTTTACCCCACGCGATGGAAAATGTACCATGATATCAAAGAGAACTACTGGTGGCCAGGTATGAAAAGAGAAATTGCCGAATTGTAGCCCAGTGTCCTAACTGCCAACAGGTGAAAGCGGGAACATCAGAAACCAGGTGGGTTTAACCTGTGGACATAGCCGTGCCTCTCTGGAAATGGGAAGCAGTGAATATGGATTTTGTGGAAGGATTATCCCGTACCAGACATAGACACAATTCTATAAGGGTGATAGCTGACAGGTTGACAAAAAACAGCTCATTTTCTGCCAGTAAAAGCCACTGAAGTCGAAGACTACGCCGAATTGTATATCAGAGAAATAGTTAGATTACACAGAGTGCCAGTATCTATTATTTCAGACAGAGGAGAACAATTTACAGCTAGATTTTGGCAGTCATTTCAGAGAGGTCTGGGAACGCAGATTAATTTGAGCACAACATTCCACCCTCAAACACATGGACAGGCTGAACGCACTATTCAGACGCTCTGGGGACATGCTACGGGCATGTGCAGTTAGATTTGTGAGGTAGCTGGGGCGAGCATTTGCCGTTAATCGAGTTTGCTTATAATAATAGCTAATACTCGCCTATCCAGATGGCGCCTTCGAGGCATTATACGTGGAGAAATGCAGATCGCTTCTATTGGTTGGTTTTGAAGTGGGAGAGTCAGTATTAATTGGGCCAGACATTATTCAATAGTCAGAGGAAAAGGTAAGCTTATCAGGAGAACGCCTACTGACTGCACAGAGCCGCCAGAACAAAGGATGTGGTGGAGCAGAGACTGAATTCGGCGTGAACGACTGGTATTTCGAAAGTATCACCATGAAATGGTGATGAGATTCGGCAAGAAAGGTAAGCTCAGTCCAAGATTTGTTGCGTCGTATCAGATTCGTCAAAAGATAGGCCGAGTGGCAGCATAAGTTGAACTTTCCCTTCAGAATTAGAATCCGTTCATCCAGTCTTCAACATCTATGCTGAGGAATCCATAGGAGACCCATCTAGAGCAAAGCCTCGGGCCTAGGGATATCCAGGTTACAGAAGAGCTGGCTTACGAAGAGGTTCCGTAGCTATCCTAGACAGATAGATTCGTAGGTTTGAGAACCAACGATATTGCGTCTGTCAAAGTACTGTGGCGTAATAGGAACCGAGAAGAGAAGACTTGGGAGGCGGAGGAAGATAAGGAAACCAGACATCCTCATTTATTTCAAGCCTAGTCAGGCGACAGGTATGCTAGTATTGTTACTTATGCTGTGCCTTATAGTTTATATACGTAAGTGAAATGTTCGATCTAATCTGTCATGTGAATATTATAGTATTGTGGAGCACCGGTATTGACTCTCCTGTATTTCAGGTTTTTGGGGATAGTCCATATTACAGGGAAACTTTTGCCGAAATTTTCCTAGAAATAAGTTGAGCAAGCTGAGAAGTCCTCTAGATAGCAGTTTTATTCGAGGTAGAATGTTCTTAAGGGGGAGGAGAATGTTGTCTCATAAAATTCTATTAAGCATAGATGGCCTATTCAAGGTGTTGGTTAAGAGTATTTGAAAGCTATACATATAGAAAAAGGCCCGGAAAAAGACTGACGAGAAACGTCGAACCATCACAGAAGGAGCTAGGGGCAGAGCCCCTCCGCGATGGCAACGGTGTCATGGAGGTGGAGCCTCCGCTGGCTTTGACATGTTGGGCCTGTCTAGGCCCAAGTATATAAAGCCTCCAACTTCGGTTGTTTCATTAATCATGAAATAATTTCCAGAAGCTCGTGAGAAAAACAGAGAGGGTACGAGAGTATATTAAATTACGCTCGATTACGCCAAACGTAGTCCAAAATTCAAATTAACTCGTATACCGAGGTATTTAGCAAGAGGGAGCATTCTACAGATTTAGTTTCACGAAACTGACCGACAAATCGTCGTGCTACTGGGCTAAGTTAAGTGGAACTGCTCCAATTAGTGTCAATATACTCCTAGCTCCATGGAGTATTTCTCCCTTCTGACTCGAGAAATAGCAGTTTTTGACTGGGTTCTTCGATAAGCCAAAGTTTGGGCTATAAATATACCGAAAGTGACGTTTTCTTCAGAACCACTGGTGTATTTAGTTCAATTGACATATATGTAAATGCAGTTGGGAGAAATAGCTGGAGTACTGACTGAGCTTCGTCCGTTAGCCGGATAACCTGAGGTTAAGGTATGTAAAAATGCCGCCGGCAAGTTAGTAGCTTTAGCCTTGTGGTATCATAGTAAACCTCGTAATAGAAACCCCGAGTTGAATGATGAGTATTGTGCAAGTTCAGTAAATCTGGTTTGCGTGCTGTTATATCGTACTCAAGTCCAAAAGTTATAAAGCGGCGCTCAGATGGCGAGTTAGCATTCCAGACTTCGCATAGCCCAGTATGCGTTTAGAAATCATGTTTTAGAATAATATGGCACATATTCAGAATAAAAGTTAGTAAAGAAAAATCAGATAGACAGATAGTATTTTGGCTACAGATTAGCCATACAGTCAGATGATATCTTGGCTACAGATTAGCCATAGCGCCGTATAGTATCTTGGCGTATTAGCCATGCAGTCGATAAGGATCCTGTGATTCAGTATAAAAGAAGTATGAGAATCGTATAACATGGTGAAAGAGTCTGGACTCAGAAATCAGTATACAGATAGTATTTTCAGTTTAAACTTGCTAGCTATATATGTGCTTATTGGATTGTTGAGACTTGCTTGTGTCGTGAGGGGGCCCCTTTGAGCGTCCTCGCGCCCTGGGGTTGGTAACTATGTCGCCCATTGAGCGGTGGGTTTGCGTCACTCCAAGGAGTGGCATGCCGTTCCTATTGGACGAAGATGGGATGAAGCTTTCCCATATTAGGCTGATCAGCATTACAGTACAGATTACTACAGTGCATGCGCCCAGGGAATGATTCGTATCTTATCTGGCCATGCTTACGATACAAGAGCAGGAGTCCTCCGACTCGACACAGTTATTTATATCGGAGGCTATGGCCCGGAGCCGGAGACCCAGGGGCCGGCGGAGGTGCTCGTGGTTAGTAGATTAGTGGAGTGACTTATTTTGGCTGGTTTTGACCCGGTAGGGGGGCATATAGATTGTTTGGTTTGGCTGGCACCATCCGGCCATGGGGGTTGGCATTGGTTCTGCCTGCTATATATATGTATTTACATGTTATATATTCTAGTTAATAGACAGCAGATTGCCATGACGACAGGTAAGCTCCTACCCTATCACAGTACAGAAAAGCCTGATTCAGTTCATATCAGTTCTTATAGATTCAGTTATCTCCCCAAGTATTCAGAATTGCTAGTTATGTTATTTGTATCTGGGCCAGTATTCAGTTGCTTTGCATACTCAGTACCAAGTGGTACCGACGCCCATTGGGGCGCTTGCACACGGCTTGCAGGTATTAATAGACGAGGAGGCGATCCCTCGTGGATTCCAGCCAGCTATAGAGTCATCAGCTCCGTCATTCGGAGCTTGATATTTACAGGTGTGTCTATTTCCTTTTGTTGTACAAGAATGGTAGGTCGGGCCCTATCCCGACCATTATATCAGTACTCATAGAGGCTTGCAGGATTATATATATATATCTCCTGTGGTCAGTTGTGCTGGTCATGTGAGGCTATGCATTTTGTTAAGTAGTTTAGCATTTCTGTTTATGTTGGCCGTGTGGGGCCAAAGTCTGATAGTAGTGGTGACCTTGTCGGTCACGTAGTTATCCGGGGCATTCTCCTGATGTTGAGTTATAGATAACTAGACAGCATGGTGGCCTTATCGGCCCGTATAGCTCCCTGTTATGAGTATGTTTCTGCTTAGCTGAAATCATATTTACAGGTGGCTATAGGCCCAGTCGGCCGGAGGCTGTATTTACAGCCGTTATATAGCCCATTGTTTCCAGAAATCTGAGATAGAGTTAGCCAGGCACCAGACGTGCTTAGGCTCACCAGTTAGCAGTCCAGGTCCTACTAGGGCACCAGGTGCTAGTCATACCCTCCAAGGTAGGGCGTGACAGCTAGATTTCAACCTATATTACATATAGATATGTCATTCTTCCCAGTCATTTAATACAACATTCAATTCATAATACACTTGGTATAATAAATTACCGCTCAAATAAGGTATAAGAGAGTAAATCATAACCTATCTCGAACCACGAGTAACATGACATAAACACTTAGAAAATGATCGTTCCTTTCCAATTCTCCTCGGGATGCTCTTAGTCTATCAAATTAAAATACTCTACGTGTGTATATGAGAGATAGACACCTATATTTCTATTCTTTCATCCCAAACTCAAATATTTAATCTCAAGCCCGTTAAGACTGAAATTTCTTTTAAAATCAGTTTGCCCATAATAGATGTCTCAAATATGAAATTTCATTAAAAGTGAAGTTTGAATCGATCCCCGATTTATCAAAATATGATTTTTTTAATCTTAGGCTCAAAAGTCTCAGTTTATAGCAGCCAAACACGAATTAAATTATAAAATAAATGACTGAATATCGGGAAAAGTTAAATATCAAAATCAATGTTAGAGTCTTACCCTCAACCTAAAACAAGAAGAACGACACAACAATCTCCCAAACGTGAGCTACCTAGGTCCCAAAATTTTTAAAAAAATGAATTGGAAAAGGTTGAAAATTTTCCCTATATATAATATATTTGGGTGCCCTAACTATCGTTTGGACTTGAACTAGGAACTGGCCCAAAATGTCTACAAAATGCCACTGGTTTGGGCACACAGCCACTGCCATATTATGAGTTGGGCATCCAAATTGAGTGCTCTAGGAACAAAACTGAATTTGTGGCCTCTGGTGTAATATCAATAACTCTATAAATGTCCAAATGATAAATGCAATTAGCAGATTGAAACTACATTCGAAGGAATAAAACTTTAGTATTTACATAATCTTCATATTCTTTATAAATTAAGATCAATTCCCTTGCAAAGCATTGTGAGAATCAAGAAAATAAGATTTAATTACTTTTGATATTTCAAAACTTATTCTAACACGTTGAAAATCATCCAAGGCCTGCTGGAACCCATCCAATCATCATAACTAGTCTATATACCATCCAAAAACTTTCTCAAATGTTGAAAACACATAGAAAGCAACACAAATATTAATCAAGTGTTAGATCAAATGTTGAACTTTCTTAACTTCCAATGTTCCAACTTTCACAAGAATCGCATGAATCATACTCAATCCCTCAGGTTTCCCAAAAGCTATACCCCAAGTCCAAATAACCTATATGAATCTATCCAAGGTCTAGAAATACCAAACAAAGTAATATAACACAAAGTCAAACTTATGAACTATTAAAATCTTTAAATTTGCCAACTTAGTATCAAGTTTACCGGATCCTTCCCTAGCCACCCAAAACATGATTCGAACATATCTACAAGTTCAAAATCATCATACATATTTGTTGAAACTTTTAAATCACGAATCAAGGTTGTCTAGACCAAATGTTCATGTTGGTCAACTCTAATTTTTCAACCTAACTAGAAATGCAACCAAAGATCCAAAATACCCCGGAATGTTGACGCTGGTCAACTCAAATTCAGTCTTGTTTATTCAAACTTTTGAATTTGGTCAAACTTCTCACTTTTAAAACTCAGAATTTAGAAATTCCTCTCAAAAATACACTTGATCACCTCAAAAAATGTGCCACCCACCTCTAAAAGTCATAATAGCAAAAGAAAACTCTGGGAAGGGACAAACTTGGGAAAAAGAAGCTAAAATAACCATTCACTTAAACATCAATTCATTCCCGAATGGATAAGGAAAAGTTCCAAAATTCAACATACTCTTCCATAATGTAGCCTGGGGATGTCGCTCTCCAACTCACTAACTAATTCATTCCAATTAGAAGACAATCTTTTTATCTTAGTAAACTTGTACCCCAGTAAATTGTGCAGAGTTGCTGAAACCTGTCAAGTAATTGTAATACATATGGTGGACCTTATGAAGCCCTCTCTTGCAAAAAAATTTCTTCTATAATACTTCCTGCCCACTTTATCTATTAGATTTTCCTTTGTCTTAGCTCATATACCTATCGCTTACTTATTCACAACTAAAACTTCTTCAAACATGTAATTCTCATTTATTTGAACTGTCTCTGCATGAAATACCCGATCTGATCATAATCATACTACTGAATGTAATTGATTTATTTAAAAAGAATACCCTCATAACTACCACAATCCAATAGCTGCAACCGCATTCTATTGCCAAACTTAAACCGACAACATACCCTAATCCTATTGATCTTTCTTTCATAACTTCCAAAGCCATTATTAACAGTATGAACCATTATGTAAGACATTTCCACACACCATAAGTCCAAATCCTGAATTCCCTTTACTAATAAAGGATATTTTCCTTTTCTAAGGCAATCCTAGGTAATTTTGTCGAAAACTAACCTTGTCCAAGGCCGATAGTGCTAATTTTAGGTCCGATAGTTCTGGTTTATCGAGCTAAAGTAAATCCATCAGAAACCAATATCTAATCCCATAAAAACCTTTGAATGGAATGCATTGTATTCCATACAAGTACTTACTTCCTTGTGAAAGATATATAGAAAGATAACTAATCAATTTAAATATTACACCGCAGAAAATTTTTGACGATTAAAAATGTCGGGAGAATGAAATTTCAAAGGGGTGATTAAATCCTAAAATTGATATATGGGGGTGATTTAAGAATTGACTTCAAGTTTTAAGGAAAAGGGAGCTTGGTAACAAAATTCGAGTTCACGGTTTATTACGAGAAAATATTTCTTAATAAGTCTCATATATGGTCTAAGTTGGAACAATCATATCTCTCAATCTATAATAAGTTAGAAGTCTCACAACCTATTAAATTCATTGAGTCTAGTTTTCAGAACATTAAAGCTCTTGTTAATTAGAGATTAGAGTAAAAAATTATGAGTATGTTACCGAAGCGCTATCGAGGGGTAACGTGAGTGTTACGACCTAGCGCCTCCACCTCCCTATCTCCTTAAAAATTAGATTTAAAGTTTTGGAAAACATTTTCATCTTAATCCTTTTTGACCTGCTTTCTTAGAGAATTATTTCTCTCTCATTTCCAGTTGTTAGAGAAAGGAAAATCAAGGAGGAAACACCAAGTAAAGTTCAACCAAAATACTAGCCAAGTGAAGGAGGTCATTTGCATGATTAGTGTAGTGTGTTGGTGGCTGTTTTTGCTGCATTTTGGCTGTGAGTTTGGGGTTTCCTTGCTGCGTTCTTGGAGTAGTATTAAGCTTCATAAGTACTCCCTTTTGGTAGGGATTGGATACAAAGATTAAGGTAAGGATTCTACCCTTTTAAACTTTCCCTTAGCTAAGAAGCTAGAAATCGGAAGCTAAATTAGGCTACTGTTTTAGTGTATATTTGCTGATGTTCTATCTATTTTTCTTAAGGTTGGAGCAGTTGTATTAGCTGGAAATATAGTCCATATTCATGGAACTTGTTCACAAAGAAAACTAGGTAAATTCTCCCTTTTATTTCCCCTTAAAAAGTATGGAAATAAGCTAGAATAAAGTGTTGAAATGTTGCCTTGTTTGGTTATGTTGTGGCTGCCATTGGTGTGACGTTTTGGCTGAATAACTTTGATTAAAACAACCTTATTTAATAGTTGAAATCTCAAATAATTGAAGAGGGCCGAACATTGGTTGTTGGAGGAAGAATTGGCTAAGGAAGAACGTAGACACAAGGTATGTAAAGGCGCTATTCCCCTTGTTTTTTAAGCATGACTTTGTAGCATTGATAGGACCTATACTTCTACATTTTGAAATCATGTTTGGACATGTATGATTCTGTCCAAAGAATTAGAAATGCATGGCATTAAGTTTGATTTGGTAAGAGTGTACTGGAATAAGTAATTGTTCAACAAAAATGTCTTACTTATATTTGTTGTCGTATTATGATTGTTGTAGCTATAGATTGAGTCTAGAGACCCCTCAGCATGGGCACAATGATCTGGTAATTTACATTATGTTATATATGTAATTTTAAATGTGTTTTTCATGCTGGTTTCTAGGAGGGTTTGGTAAGAAAAGTTAAACCACGAGGTTAAATGAATTTAAGCTAAGGATCGAGGTTGTGATCAATTAAGGGTACATGAGCTTATTGAAATAGAACTGCCTTGTTATGGTTGTCCTTTATCTTATGTGTATGTTATGAAATATGTGAGGCCAAGAGGAGACTTCATTGTCCTTTCCCTTAAGCCGAATGATAAGCTAGCAAGTCTCTGAGCTCTAATGTCCCTTTTAACATGATCTATAAATCTTGTTGGAACTCTTGTGTCACCTACAGTCCCTTATTATTTATATGAGTCTTGAATACATACATTTAAGTGTCATTTAATAGCTTTACATGTTATATGTGCTCAAATGCAGTTAGGTGTTACGAAGAAGGGCTATGTAGGCCATAGATTTAGGATTCATCATTTCTATTCTATATGTGTTAAATTAACTCAGTTTTAGCCCTATCATCTCAATTTATGATTAAGATTACGATTTATTAATTTTACCTTGATATGGTATACCGGCTGTAGGTATTTTTATTTCACCCAGTGTGGTACACTAGCTGGACAGATTTTACCCCGAGTGGTACACCGACTGGACGGATTTTATATGTTTTTACGGTCGGTTAGCCACCGACATCATAGTTATAGTTTTGGTTGTGCATTACTTGGTTGCGTTTACACTTCATTATTGAGTTATTCTTAGGTTTCAGTTTCCAGGATTCCAGGTTCTTACTATTCCTTATTTCTAGCTTAGTTATAATTGTTACCTTATATGTTTATAGTTTTAGCTTTACATACTAGTACATTTTATTCGTACTAACACCCCTTCGCATAGGGACCCCTTCTGCAATCGTGTTGTAGGTACAGGCAGAGGCTCAGATCGTCAAACACAGTAGGAGTTAGATTTCATTGGAGTAGTGGTATGCTCCTCTCTTCTAAGATCCATGTCCTAGTTTTTATTATTTTGAGTTTTGTATATAACATGGGTAGGCCAGGTCCCTTCCCGTGCATTTCAATTTTTTCACGACTCGAACATGGACTCTGGACCACAACATGGAACCTAGAACAACGAATGACTACAAGCTGATCCATGAAACATACATAGCACATTCTAGATCATAAACTAAGAAGAAAGGAATTATGAAAATAACATAAGCGAAAGACTAAATATTGTAAAGCATAAGTATCGACAACAAGTCAATAATGCCTAACCATCTATACATAGCTGTTTAAAAAACCTCTAGTCATAGATGAGCTGATGGATAACACCCTTAACTAGCTCTATCAATATCCAAAAACTGAAAGACATAAACAAAAAAACATATGACAAAACTGATGTCTTTGGATCATGAGAAATCACCCAAAATTGGAACTGGACTTATCCGAAATGGGAGTGAAGCTAACGTAGGGGCTGAGACTGATCACCCCTATATCATGAGACGATATTGCATAGAGTATGTGGCCGGTACTTTGAATGTATTGAGTGTGTAGGTTAAGTAATACATGCTAGTGAAATGATATTCTAAAATCATAAGTATAAAGCAAGCTTCGACATGAGAATAAGGAGAACATGCTAAATCATGATCTCGAGATAGTCATGAACATGAGTTATTCATCATAAGCTGAAGCATAATGACTCATGATTTTGAAAGTAAAATCATATGGTTCATCATATACTTGAAACATAGATTCATGAGAGATCTTAGTATAAAATATGCATTCACAATCATAAATCATGAATTGAATCATAAGAGACTTGAATTCATAAGAGATCATAAGAAATTTCATGAGAATGGGTCTAACCCTAGAATTTCATAAGATCATCATAAGAGACTTGAATTCCTTAGTTAGAGGTGAAATTAGGCATGAGGGTAGAAGAAATCCCCCATTCATGACCCAATATACATAGGCTTGGTGAAATTCATGGTAGGGTTTGATGCCCAAGAGATTGGACAAAGATGTAGGATCTTGATGCTTGAGGGTCTGATAGAATTGATCTTCAACTTCAGGTGTTTGAGATAGAAGGAGGGTTAGGAATGAATAAAACCCTATAATATATCCTCTTAGGAGCTTAAAACGACTTAATTTGGGAGTTAAGAACACAAAAATTATGAAAATTCCCTTAATGACTCAGCTAAAAATTTGACCCTGCCAAACCTAATGACTCGTTAGGGTAATTGACGAGTTGTTAGGTACCACTCGTTACCACTGGCAAGAATTTCCAAATTTCTACTCTTTTCTTAATGCCTCCACTTAACGATTCGTCATGAAACTTAATAGATCACTTAACCAGTCATCAAGAATCTTTGAAACTCAACTTTTCACCGACTTCTTGCACCTAGTGGATCACTTAACGACATATCAAGTGACTTAACAGGTCACTTGGTGGTTCATCCCGTGACTTGGTGCAAGTTTTCCTATTTTCTTCATTTCGTGCATTGGGTATGATCTTAGGGAATTTTGGGGTATTATATTATCTCCCCCTTGTGAACATTCATCCTCGAATGTAGATTAAGTAGACTAGAAAGATAGGGAAGGAACTGTATTCCCAAAATTGAATAGCTATAGATGAAAACTGACAGAGTGACTGACTCTGAACTGAGATACACGACTGAACAAAATTCATGAAACATACATGCATGCTAGCCCATGAAAGGTACTGAGAGACATAAACATAACATAAAACTAAATAGAGTACTAAGGAGGAAACTGGTACCTCGTGTGGGAATTGCGTTGGAAGGAAAAAGATGCAGGTATCTAGCCATTATATCTACTTCGACTTCCCACGTAGCTCTCTCAACAAGCTGATTTCTCCACAAAACCTTCACTAAAGATACCTCTTTATTCCTCAACTTTCGAACGTGATGATTAAGATCTCAACTGGAACGTCCTCATAGGTAAGGCTATCATTCACATAATTTCTCTCTATCTGAACAACTAGAGCCAGATCTCCAATACACTTTCTCAGCAAAGAAACATGGAAAACCTGGATGCACTGAAGCTAACTCAGCTGGAAGGTCAAACTCATAAGTTACTTTGCTAACTTGCTTCAGCATCCTATAAGGACCAACATATTAGGGACTAAGCTTTCCTTTCTTGCTGAACCTCATAACTTCCTTCATAGGAGTCACCTTTAGAAATACAAAATCATCAACCTCATGCTCAAGCTCTCTCTTCCTAACATCCGCATATGAGTTCTATCATCTTTGAGCTATTTTCAGCCTTTCCCTAATAAGCTAAACTTTCTCCATGGCCATATAAAATAGATCTGGCCCTATCAACATACCCTCACCTATCCCGAACCATCTAGTAGATGATCTACATCTCTATCCATAATGAGCCTCAAATGGAGCCATCTAAATTCTGGAGTAGTAGTTGTTATTGCAGGCAAACTCAATGAGAGACATGTGATCATTCCAACTACCTTTGAAATCAATCATACATGCTCTCAACATTTCCTCAGGAGTTTTAATGGTCCACTCAGCACGCCCATCTGTCTGCAGGCGAAAAGCTGTGGTAAGCTTCACCTGAGTACCAAGGCCCTTCTAGAACAATCTCCAAAACTAAGAGGAGAATTATGTACCCCTATCTGATATGATAGACAATGGAACTCCATGCAACTGAACTAACTCCCGAATGTAAACTCTATCATAGTCCTCAACTGAATCTGTGTTTTGACCGGTTAGAAATATGTTGATTTGGTCAACCTGTCTACAATCACCTATATAGAATCATGCTATCGGCGTGTGAGGCAATCCTGTAATGAAGTCCATATTGATCTCTTCCCAGTTCTAGGTAGGAATACTAATATCCTAGAGTATGCCTATTGGTATTTGATGCTCAACCTTCACCTATTGACAATTCAAACACTTAGCTACAAACTCTGCAATATCCTTTTATATGCCATTCAAATAGACTTTCCATATGTCACGGTACATCTTGATGGACCTAGATGGATAGAATATCGAGAATTAGGAGCCTCTATCAACATCCTCTCTCTCAAGTCATCCACATCCAGGACACACAATCAAACCTCATATCATAGTACACTATCTTCCCCTTAGGATAAAACCTCCACTTTCTTATTCCGGACAGCTTCCTTCAATTTTTCCAAAATAGGATCCTCGTCTTAACTTTCCTTAATCTCCGCCACCAATGAAGATTTTGAACTCTTCTGAATAATAACACCACTGTCTTCATAATAGGTAAGGCGAACCCCCAAATGAGCAAGCCTATGGACATCCTTCACCAATTATTTCCTCCTATCCTCAACATGGGATACACTCTCCATGGACAACCTGCTAAGAACATCAAGCACTATATTGGCCTTGCCCAGATGATAAAGGACACTCATGTCATAGTCCTTGAGAAGCTATAACTATCTCTACTGCCATAAGTTCAGATCCTTCTGAGTGAAAACATATTGAAGGCTCTTGTGGTTCGTAAGCACATCTACATGCACCCCATGCAAATAGTGCCTCCAAATCATCAAGGAAAACACAATCGCTGCTAGCTTAAGGTCATATGTAGGGTAATTTTTTCTCATGAATCCTATGCTGTCTCGAGGCATTAATAATGATCTTCCTATGTTGCATCAACACAAATCCAAAGATAATCCGAGAAGAAACATAATATACAACAAAACCATATGTGCCCTCTGACAAGGTCAAAATTGGAGTCAAAGAGAGCTTAGTCTTTAATTCTTGAAAATTCTTCTCATAACTATTGAACGACCAAAATTTGACCTTCTTCTGGGTGAACATAGTCCAAGTGTAATACCCTGAAAGCCCTAAGATAAGAACCGAGAATTGAAATAGAGAAAAATAGAAATTTCTGCACCAGGTCACAGGAAGAGTCGTCTAGTGTCCCGTCAGGAACCCCATGAGTTGTTAAGTGACCCGTGGGGAGAGGCTCGGAATTGATTGGAATTTTAGGTTTAGAGTGAACACGGGAGGTGACCACCAGTCTTGGTCAGCACCATGATCCGTTAAGTCATCCGTGATCAAGAGAGGTTGGTGGATCAAGGATTTTGGGTAGTGCACCTAATGACTGGTCACCACGTCGTTGGGTACGCCATGATTTATGGTGTCCCTCGTGGTGACCCTTAGGAGAAGTTTTGGCAGTGCAGGTGATGACTGCTGACCATGAATCGTGGTCACTAGTAACGACCCTTCCAGTCCCTCGTTAGGACTAGCAGTCTATTTTTCCCTGTGAGTTTATTAAGGGCTTTTCCATAATTCCTATGTTCCTAAGGCTTAAAATACATCATTTTAAGGTTGGAATGGAGTGTATTAAGAAGGATTAAGTCATTCTAATCCTATCCTAATTCTTGCATGCAAGTTTAGAAGTTTGAGAGGTGATCAAAGCGTAGTTCTTCAAGTTCTTCCTCAATTCTCTTTGGGAAATTGAGGAAGTGTGAAAATAATATATCTTCAGCTATGTAAGGCTCTGAATGGGTGCAATTTTCCGAACCCATGCCCAATTCCCTTTCAATTCATGATGTTCTAATTGATGATTTCATGGGGTTTTTACCCAATGCATAAATTTCTAAGTTTTAATTATGAGTATGATCTAAGCATGTTTTAAATGATGAATTATGATTAATGGGAAGATTTTACAATGTTTTAAATTATAAATTATGTTCTCAAGTTTTCTAAACTAAGATTTCCATCCATGAATAATCATGAAAGTTGAGATGTATGAGATATATGTTCAAGTATGATGTGGTGTTATAAAGAAAGTATGATTTCAAAATACCCATGCTTGTGTTCATGTTTTCAAAGTGAATCAAGCTGATTTCAAGCATGTTTAAGTATTGGGCAAGACCATATGATCAAGTATGTCTTACGATTTCATGAATTAGCTTACCACATGGTTTTGGAGTGAAGACTCCCATGATTTTCAGCTTGTGGTATGATTTGAGCCAAGGCTCCTCATGTTATGATTTTAGATTATTCATGTATCTTATTATTCAACTTCTTCACTAGACGATGGTCAGCTTCATTGAAAAAAATGATGGAGAGCATATGCATGTTTTTGGGAGTAGTGTCTTGCACCGAGTAGGCTAAGGGTAGGTCAATCCTATGCCTCAGAACTACGCACCAATATAGGTATGATCAGATTATTTGTGATGTCATTTGGAGCTTTCCCATGCTCCCAAGGGGCCTTGAGCTTGATACCCATATCATGGTAGCGTCCTTAGCCCTGCCAAAGCTTTGGATGGCTCTTCCCACTTGAGTGTGATAGTCGGGACCACGTAAGCTCTATCGTGGTAATGTCGGTTATATGATGGGTCTCCCACTGTTCCTTATGATTTTAGTTATGCATGTACATCAGTCACGATATTATGTTTTCAGAAGGTCTGACTCAATGTTAAGTTTTACTTATGATTGTAAGTTTTCAACTTTGGCTCATTCGATTCAATTGTGATGCTCAATTATGCTCAGATCATGATTTTAGAAAATAGCATGCAAGTCGTACTCTCAGAATCTTATCTTGGTTATATTTAATTATATGCATGATTTAATGATTTTACTTAGCAGTTTTACTTACCTTGTATACCTGGTACATCTCATGTACTGACCGCATACTCTATGCTGTATCGTTTCATGATACAGGATCCGATACTCAACTTCAGTCCCGCCGCTAGTCAACTTCCCGGAGTTAGCTTTCCTCAGCCTCAATTGTTGGTTCCTCATCTTGAGAGGGCCCTTCTTATCAGTTGTATGTCGTATTTTCAATTTTCATATTTTAGAGAGTTAGTTGGGGTCTTGTCCCATCAACTCGTCAGTGTTAGAGGCTTTTTCGGACATAGTTTGTATTCAGCTCTAGACTCATGTACGTATTGAGATGTTATATTTTGCTTAGACTTCCACTAAGTTATTTATGATGATCTTCCTCTTAATTATGATTGAGTTAGATGTATGTTCATGCCATGGGGTCGACTTGGAAACTCTCAGGGTTTCTTGTCCCGAGTCTCTATCCGAGCCTATGTTCGGGTCGTGACCCAAAGGTGCTAAGATGGATGAAAATCCTTCTACAAATCTCTTGTAGTAGCCAGCTAAACCTAAAAAGCTTCTAATATTAGTAGGGCTAATAGATCTAGGCCAGGTCTTTACCACCTCAATCTTTTGAGAGTCTACTTGCACACCCTCACTAGACACCACATGACCCAAAAATACAACCGAGTTCAACCAAAACTCACACTTACTAAATTTAGCAAACATCTGACAATCCTTAAGAGCTTACAACTTAATCCTCAAGTAAGTGGCTTGCTCCTCCTCACTCCAAGAGCATATGAGGATATCATCTATGAAGATAGTGACGAACATATCCAAATTCTGCTTGAACACCCTGTTATCAAATCCATAAGCCAAGAATTCTTTAGTTTAAAAGACATAACTACAAACTCATAGTGACGATACCGAGTCTTGAAGGCTGTCTTCAAAATGTCACTCTCCCTAACCCTGAGCTGGTGATAGTTAGATTTGAGGTCTATCTTTAAAAAACATCTAGCACCCTAAAGCTAGTTGAACAAGTCATCAATCCTGGGGAGGGGGTACTTATTCTTGATTCTTACTTTGTTGAACTGCTGATAATCAATGCACATTCTAATAGAACCATACTTCTTCTTAACAAAGATGTCACGACCCGAGAGTAGACCCGGATCGTAAACACGGGACAAGGAAACCCGAAAGGCTCCAAGTCGAACCATGGCTCAATCATAGCATACACTTAACGTAAGGAACATAAATCAACATGAACAAGCGGAAGAAATGACAAGAAACTGACATAAACCATAACGACACTTTACTAACATTTTAATACAATGCTGAAACTGTCTAATAAATATGAAAGCCTTTTAATAAACTGTTGAGTTGATGGGACAAGCCCCCAGCTTACTCCAAAAGACTGAAAACTGAAACAAAATAAAACAAGAATGCTACTCACGTCCTCGGAGGATGAGGACTCACCACTGACAGCTGGAAGAATGGGGGTAGCGTATCTAACCACGCGGTGGAGCCTGGAGACCTGAATCTATATCATAAAATGATATAGCACAAGAGGCGTGCGGTCAGTACTTGGAATGTACTGAGTATGCAAGAAGCGTAAGTAAACTAACTCATAATATTATCAAGGAGGAAGTAATATAAAACATATTAATAGCAACATAATAGAAGTGAAAAACAACAATCGTACACGAGGTTCGCATATTCGATTAACACAACCATATTATAAATACATGCATTACTATAGCAACCGCTGATGTGCAATAAGTAATAATCGGGAATAATACATAGTGTGGTGCCGTGACTGATATCAAGAGTGTCCCTGACGTTGAAGCGAGCGTCCCTGACTATCAAAGGGAAACATTCTCAACTAGAGAGAATCCCTTACTGTCATAGGGAGAAAGAAAGCTCCGATATAGAGAGTCACTGACGAAAAGAAGATTCCAAACAACGTAGGGAAAATAAAATACTCAACTGACTAGGGACGTGAGTCCCGACTGACTACATGAAGACATTCTCCACTAATGTCTAGGTAAGACATTCTCCACTATCGTCTAGGTAAGACATTATCCACTAACGTCTATGTAAGACATCCTCCACTAACGTCTATTAATGCTATCTATTAAATAGGCATGGGTTCACAACTTGACATGTAAATCGCAGGCTATATCATCAAAATTCACATTATTACAAAACCAACGTCCTCATTAGTTTTAACATCACATTATTAGCATGCTATAAATTCGTACTAGCATTATTCTATCATGGCATCTTGATTCCGTATTCACCTCACTCAATGGGCAATATAAGATTAAACATGATTTACATAATTCAACTCAGAATCTGTCAAGGGTGCATAACTTCATGTAATTAGTTCACAATTATTTCACAAACTTGTCACAATCACTCCATTTATGAACTCTCTAGCCATGGGCTTTTTAGATTCTAGGATTTTATAAAAATAATTTTTAGTAAAGAAAACAATATAGAATCTGCCCAAGCTTCATAGTTCAATAATAGAGATGCAATCTATTCATACCCAATCGATTTAATCTAAAACATGGTGATGACACATAGTTTACTTCAATTACTCAAGCCACAACTCCTACTCAATTTAGCATGGTCATCTACGTCTTAATCACATCATTAGGGTTAATTAAGCAATATTCCCACACTTTCATCATGATCAAGAATTTCTACGATAATCAAGGAAGACATAACAAATTCCCATTCAATATTCAAATCGACTTAGGAAGAACATACTACACTCATACGTACTTAGCCCATATTTCCACCATTTCATCATTCTCATACGTGAATACGCAAATTAATCGAACAATAAGAAACACCCATTCATTACTCAAGCCAATTTATGATCAACATGTTACCCTCATGCATTCCCAACATATAATCCACATCCCAAACAACCCATCACATTAACATTTGAATTGAATTCCATAAGTACAGTAAATATTAGCATTTAAAAAGAGGATGAGGAAGAAATTACCCATTAATCAAAACCCTAGATCATGATATTCTAAATAATTTTAATTGGGTTCTTATTAAAAACATTTTTGGGGCACAAGGATGAAAAGATATCCTTGTTAAAGTCCCACATACCTGGTAGATGAAAACCCCACTTGATTATCTTCCTTGAAGCTTGAAGAACACCTTGGGAATTTCCTAAAATCTTTGGAGAATAGAGGAGGAAGAAGGAGATTGAGAGAATGACAGTTTAGGTTTAGGAAAAACCTTAAAAACATCCCAAAACATTCCCAAAATAACAACACTTTAAACCTGAGAGCATGGGATTTTACCAACCTTCCCCTGAGAAAATTTGAAAAATTTCCCGAACTGATGCCACGACTCACTTGACGATTCGTTTTCCCACCCAATGACTCATTAGGTCTAGTGGAATTTCTCAACCTTCAGGTCACGACCAACATCACGATTCATCACCAAACCCAATAATTCGTCCTTCCCTTTCGTTAAGTTCACTGGAAATTTCTTTAGAACCAAAGCTTCTCCCTCCTAACGACTGACTAGACGAGTCGTTGCCACTCCTAAAGACTGGTCAGGTCATCCGTCTCCACTACCTCCTGACCTCCACTCCACGACTACACACGACGACTCATGGTATACCACCACGATTCGGTATGTCTCCCGTCCTGAGATATTTTTGCTAGTTTTTCTGCACTTTTCCAATAATACTTCCCGTGTCTATTCTTAGTCCCTTCCAGGGTATTACAATATCTCCCCCTTGGAAACTTTCATCCTCGAATGTTGGCTGAACATATTGAAAAGATAGAGACGAAGCCGATACCCCGATATCAATCAATCACAGCTAAACATCAACGGAGCATCTGACTCTGGACCAACCTCTTATACTAAACCTGGGACTTCACATCTAACATTCACACCATGACTCAAGGAAGACTGGATATCATGATACCTACATAGAACTAAACAAAACACTAGAAGAAAAATTCTTTCTGCTTTTATCTGACACAAAACTGACACAGAATAAACCTTCGTGCTCAAATTACCTTTAGGTACTAAGCCAGGATTCACAATATCTAATCTATCTGAGAGTAAGGATTTCATATGCACGAGTCATCCCCGATATATAGGATTGAGCACGTACATGAGATAATCTGAATCTACTGAGTTATCAAACAACTTCCAAAGACTGAAATTCAATCCGAAGACATAAGAAAACATGGATCAACGTACATAACTGATTCATAACATGAAGATAACCAATAAGAACATAATAGAGCAAAACTGGCTTTACTGACTGGAACGATTACCTCTAACCTCGTAAATCTGCGCATAGGTATAGAAATCACTTAAGTCTAACCGAGGCACAAGGAAGGTCATCTGAACTTAGTAAAGATCGACATACCGCAACTGCTAAGGCCGAAATCCCGTTATGAACATTCTCAAGGTCTAACTTACTTCATATACTCACTATCTCCCCCTTAGCTTAAAGCCATCATTCTAAGGCTCCCAGATCCTTCTTCAAGTTAGGATAAGATACTAACCCTTAACTCCCTTTTCACTTCTAACCTTCACCACAAGCCCTATATTACAACTATTTCAATCACACACAAACCATCTTTTCCCACAGTCACAATTGAACATCTTGTTCGATATAGAGGTTGGCATCACGTAAGGAATAACACAAGAACCACAACATACCTGTGGCCACTACTGGTGCCTTGCCCTTATCCTGATGGGCTGCTATTGCATAAGAGAGGTTTTGATGTTGTCCGCCTCCTGGGTTAGAGGATGCCCCCTGCTAAACGAGCGGGCTATCGGAGTTACTGAAGAGGTGGCCGAAAATATACCATCGCGTCGCTTAGCCGCTGCGTAATTCCAGTGCTTATGGCCCACCTTTCTGCATTAGAAACAAACATTTGAGTCGGCCATACACATTCCTAAATGGTGTTTTCCGCATCTCATACACAATGGGTACGTAATCTCTCTCACTATGGGCTGGTACGAAGAACTTTCTGCCGAAGGTACTGGGGCTGATGATTTCTTCTGGCAGATTGAGCGATGTCTGGTACCCGACCTCTACTGGGAGAAATCTAGATCTCCAATCCTAGCCCTCTTGGCCCCTCTCTCCTTTTCTTTCACCTGCTCCGCTTTCATTTGTTGAGAAAATATCACCAAGCGTGGGAAGTCTATGTCCTTGTGCAACATGGTTGTCCTGCATTCCTTGACCAAGGAGTCTGACGCTCCATTCACAAATCGGCTTACTCGGGCCCGCTGGTCATCTACCATATCCGGTGCATACCTAGATAACCGAGTGAACTCCAGAGCATACTCCTTAACCTTTATGTCATTTTGTTTCAAATTAATAAACTCTTCCGCTTTTTCCTCCCTCAGCTCCTAAGGGAAAAAACTATCAAAGAATGCGGCCATAAATTCATCCCAACCTATGGGACCTGCTCCAACTCCCCGACTGTCTCTCCATTGATAGTACCAGATATAAGTAACTCTTTTAATTGGTAGGAGGCTAAGTCTGCACTCTCATTCCCTGTCACTCCTATAATGAGAGTAATCTTTTGAATCTCCTCCAAAAATTCATATGGGTCCTCATCCACCTTTGACCCCAAGAATTCGGGTGGGTTCATATGAAGAAAATCCCTTATCCTTGCCGCCACCTCATTTCCATTCTGAGGGGCATGAGCCACTGCTTGCTGGCTAATCTGAGCGGTCAGGGACTGCGCCAACATTTCAAAGGCGGCCCGAAACTCAGCGTGTGTTACATGATCATCTATTGGGCCTACCTGGGCTGGTGGCACCTGCTGATGGTCGTTACCGCATCCTCTTCCATTTTCTCATCGGGGCGGCATTGTTGCGAGCGCATAAAGTACGAGTCAGGGGAAGAAATACTTAGAGTTTCATACACTACGCATGATAAGAATCATGAAGAGAAGGGAACATTCTTAAGATGTCCCACAACATCTCCATCATAAGTGTGGCGCGCTTCACACCCATGAAGAAGACTCTACGTAACGCGACTTTCAGACACCCTAGCACACTCTAAACCTATAGCTCTGATACCAAGTTTGTCAAGACCCGAGAGTAGACCCGGATCGTAGACATGGGACAAGGAACCCCGAAAGGTTCCAAGTCGACCCATGGCTCAATCATAGCATACACTTAACGTAAGGAACATCTATCATCATGAACAAGCGAAAGAAATGACAAGAAAGTGATATAAACCATAACGACACTTTAGTAACATTCAAATACAACGCTGAAACTATCTAACAAGTATGAAAGCCTTCTAATAAATTGATGAATTGCTGGGAAAAGCTCCCAGCTAACTCCAAAAGACTGAAATTGAAACAAAATAAAATAAGAATGCTACTCACATCCTCGGAGGATGAGGACTCACCAATGACATCTGGGAGAATGTGGGTAGCGTATCTAACCACGCGGCGGAGCCTGGAGACCTGAATCTATATCATAAAATGATATAGCACAAGAGGCGTGCGATCAGTACTTGGAATGTACTGAGTATGCAGGAAGCGTAAGTAAACTAACTCATAATATTAGCAAGGAGGAAGTAATATAAAACATATTAATAGCAACATAATAGAAGTGAAGAACAACAATCTTAAACGAGGTTTGCATATTCGATTAACATACCATATTATAATAACATGCATTACTGTAGCAACCGCTGATGTTCAATAACTAATAATTGGGAATAATACAGAGTGTGATGCCGTGACTGATATCAAGAGGGTCCCTGACGTCTAAGGGGGAGTCCCTGACGGTCGAAGGGACCGTCCCGACTATCAAAGGGAAACATTCTCAACTAGAGAGAATCCCTGACTATCATAGGGAGAGAGAAAGCTTTGATATAGAGAGTCACTTACGAAAAGAAGATTCCAAACAATGTAGAGAAAATAAAATACTCAACTGACTAGGGGTGTGAGTCCCGACTGACTACATGAAGACATTCTCCACTAACGTGTAGGTAAGACATTCTCCACTATCGTCTATTAATGCTATCTCTTAAATAGGCATGGGTTAACAACTTGACATGTAAATCGCAAGCTCAATCATCAAAATTCACACTATTACAAAACCAACTTCCTCATTATCTTTAACATCATATTATTAGCATGCTTTAAATTCGTACTAGAATTATTCTATCATGGCATATTAATTCCGTATTTACCTCACTTAATGGGCAATATAAGATCAAACATGATTTATAGAATTCAACTCAGAATCTATCAAGGGTGTATTTCAAGTAATTAGGTCACAAACATTTCACACACTTGTGACAATCACTCCATTTATAAACTCTCTAGCCACGGGTGTTTTAGATTCTAGGATTTTATAAAAAATTATTTTTAGTAAATAAAACAATATAGAACTCGCCCAAGCTTCATAGTTCAATAATGGAGATGCAATCTATTCATACCCAATCGATTTAATCTAAAACATGATGAAGACACATAGTTTACTTCAATTACTCAAGCCCAAAACTCCTATTCAATTTAGCATGGTCATCTACGTCTTAGTCACATCATTAGGGTTAATTAAGCAATATTCCCACACTTTCATCATGATCAAGAATTTCTATGATAATCAAGGAAGACATAACAAATTCCCATTCAATACTCAAATTGACTTAGGAAGAACATACTACACACATACGTACTCAGCCCATATTTCCACTATTTCATCATTCTGATACGTGAATACACAAAATAATCGAACTATAAGAAACACCCATTCATTACTCAAGCCAATTTACGATCAACATGTTACCCTCATGCATTCCCAACATATAATCCACATCCCAAACAACTTATCACATCAACATTTTAAATGAATTCCATAAGTAAAGCAAATATTAGCATTTAAGAAAAGGATGAGGAAGAAATTACCCATTAATCAAAACCCTAGATCATGATTTTCTAAATAATTTAAATTGGGTTCTTATTAAAAATATTTTGGGGGCACAAGGATGAAAAGATATCCTTGTTGAAGTCCCACATACCTGGTAGATGAAGACCCCACTTGATTATCTTCTTTGAGGCTTGAGGAACACCTTAGGAATTTCCTAAAATCATTGGAGAAGAGAGGAGGAAGAAGGAGATTGAGAGAATGAGGGTTTAGGCTTAGGAAAACCCTTAAAAACGTCCCCAAACATTCCCAAAACGATGCCACTTTAAACCCGGGAGCGTGGGATTTTACCAACCTACCCATGAGAAAAGCGGAAAAATTTCCCGAACTGATGCCATGACTCACCTGACGATTCATTGTCCCACCCAATGACTCGTTAGGTCCATTCGTCAGGTCTGCTGGAATTTTTCAACCTTCAGGTCACGACCAACATCACAACTCGTCACCAAACCTAATGATTCATCTAACACTTTTGTTAAGTTCACTGGAAATTTCCTTAGAACTGAAGCTTCTCCCTCCTAATGACTGATTAGACGAGTCGTTGCCACTTCTAACAACTCTTCAGGTCATCTATCGCCACTGCCTCCTAAATTCCACCACACGACTGCACATGACGACTTGTGTTATCCCACCACGAGTTATTAAGTTTCCTGTCCTGAGATATTTTTGCTAGTTTTTCTGCATTTTTCCAATTATACTTCCTGTGTCTATTCTTAGTCCATTCCAGGGTATTACAAAAGAGAACTGGAGAACCTCATGGGGACTTATTAGGCTTGACGAAGCCCTTATTTAGGAAATATTTCAATTGTTCCTTTAACTCCTTAAGCTCGGTTGGGTCATTTCGTAAGGAGGGACGGATATGGGCTGCGTATCTAGGAGAAGGCCAATACTAAAGTCATTCTCTCGCTCGGAAGGGACTCTTGGTTGATCATTTAGAAACACCTCTTTGTATTTACATACAACAGGAACTGATTGGAGAATCGAGGTCTCCTACATAGAATCCTTATCCCGAACAAGATGATATACACAACCTTTGGAGATCATCTCCCTAGACTTAAGGTAGGAGGCTGTTCGGCTGTCTAGATGAGTACACGCAAGTGAACGTGGTCGAACAAGTAGTAAGTGGCTCAAGTAAGCCAAGTATCGATCCCACAGGGACTGGACTACGGGGCAAAATTTACTCAAGTGTCAATTT
>JACEIK010000544.1:87417-104170 GCA_018107945.1 Datura stramonium | reverse complement strand
TCCAGTCCCTGTGGGTTCGACATTCCGGTTCTTAAAAAGAGCCACTATATTACTTGCACGACCCGTACACTTGCGGACGCGCTTAATGCGGGAGCGGTCAGGTACCACCTCCGCGAGATGATAGGAGCACCTAGTATGCCTCAGGTATGTTCTCTTCCCTATGTTCTTCTAGATGATGCTTCGAGGACGAAGCTAACTTTTCAAAAAAGGAGAGGGGGTGTACTTGTGATTATTGGGATTTTTGGTTCGTTTGAGGGTTTTTATTGCCTTGTTTCTTTTTCCTCAGGAATGCTATCTAGTAGAACCGGCAAGTGTAGGATTTTTATTGTTTAGTTTGTGATTTTTGTTCAATTAGAAATTAGCTTAGGAGTACTCAGCCAGTAAAAATACACTAGTTTTGGTTTTTGGAATACCCTAGGACACTTCAAAACCTAATGCTCTGATACGAAGTTTGTCATGACACGAACATAGGCCTGGATCGAGACACTAGACAAAGAACCTCAAGAAGCTCCATGTCGACCCATGGCATGAACATAACATCTAAGCTCAACATTCTAAATGCGGAAATCTAACATATAACATAGCAGAAGTCTAAAAATCTAAAAGCATTGAATAACTGTATACATAATAGAAATATGAAGTTGAATACATACTATGTTTGATAAGCCTCTATTACTGACGAGTTGATGGGACAAGACCCCAACTAACTCATTAAAGTCTGAAACTGAAAATACTGAATATAACTTATAGAAAGGGCACTCGAAAGATGAGGACTCACCAACTCTGACTGGGAGATGCTAACACTAAAGGTCTGGCTAACGGCGAGACTGAGCCTGTATCATGAAACGATACAGCATAAAGCATGCGGTCAGTACGTGGAATGTACCGAGTATGTAAAGTATGTAAAACTGCTAAGTATGTAAGTAAAATCATAAATCATGCATATCATAAGAACCTAATCAAGATAAGATTTTGAGAGAAAGGCTTGCATGCTATTTTCTGAAATCATGATCTGAACAAACTGAATATCATAACTGAATTGAATGACCCAAAGCTAAAAACTGTTAATCGTAAGTAAAACTAAAAATTGGGTCAAACCTACTGAAAACATAATATCATAACTGATGAACATGCATAACTAGAATCATGAGGAAAAATGGGAGACTCATCATATAATCGAAATTACCACGATAGAGCTTATGTGGTCCCGACTATCACACTCAAGTGGGTAGAGTCGTCCAAACCCTTGCTAGAGCTAAGGATACTACCATGATATCGATATTAAGCTGAAGGCCCCTTGGGGGAGGGGAAGCTCACAAGGGAGGTCCCAAATAATCTGAACATACCTATGTTGGCAAGAAGTTATGAGGCATAGGATTGACTGACCGTTATCCTACTCAATGCTAGATACTACTCCCAAAAACATGCATATGCTCTCCATCATTTTTCAATGAAGCTGGACAATCGTCTAGTGAAGAAGCTGACTCAATAACATACATGCATAAACTTAAAATCATAACATGAGGAGTCTTGGGCTCAAAACATACCACAAGCTGAAATAGTGGGAGTCTAGACTCCAATCCATGTGGTAAGCTAATACATGAAGTTTAGATAACTCATGAAACATACTTGATCATAGGGGCTTGCCCATACTTAAGCATGCTTGACATAGTCTTAATTCATTCAAAAACATGAATATGGACATGGGTAATTCAAAATCATACTTTCTTAATATACATCTCATCATGCTAGAATACATATATCATAGATCTCAACTTTCATGAAATTTCATGGATGGGCATCATAATTTATAAAACTTGAAAACATAATTTGTAATTGAAAACATTGTAAAACTTGCCCATGAATCATAATTCAACATTAGAAACATGCTTAGATCATACTCATGATTTATACTTAGAGAATTCACATGTTAGGTTAAAACCTCATAGATTCATCAACTAGAATTTAATGAAATTAAAGAGGGATTGGGCATGGGTGTGGATGAATACACCCATCCATAACCCTACATACCTAGAGAAATCTTATTATACAACCCTCTTGAATGCCCAATGGAAATTTGGAAAAAAACTTGAGGAATCCTAAGCTTGATCACCCCTTAGAGCCCCTAGGCTTGTATGCATAAAAGAGAATAGGCTTAGAATGAACTTGCCCCTCTTAAAAGGCACAATTCTGAGTTTAAAATGACGTAGTATAGGCCTTAGGAACATAAGAATTACAAAAAAACCCTTAATAAATTCACGAAAAATACTCACTGCCAGTCCCAACGAGGGACTGGACGACTCGTGCCCATTACCACGACTTGTGGTCTTCTTCTTGTTGCCTGCACTGGAACTTATCAATACTGGTCACCACGAGGGACACCACAACTCATGGTGTTCCCAATGACTCGTGGTGACTGGTCATTAGATGCACTACCAAAATTCTTCATCCTTCAGTCAAACCCTAACCACGGACCACCTGACGACTCGTGGTGGTGACCACGACTCGTGGTCTCACCTGTGGTCAACCCCAAATCTCAAAAACTAAACCAAGTCCAACCTTCTCCCCATGAGTCACTTAATGACTCGTGGCGCACCCAATGGGTCACTAGATGACTCGTCCTGTGACCTGGTGCAGAAAATTCTATTTTTCTGTTTCAACCACCAGGTTTAATTTTAGGGCTTTTGGGGTATTATAGTTGAGGGTGGCTATAGTAAAGGTGCATAAAAAGTTGGGTATGAAAAGTAGAATCTGATGGTTGAAAAGAAGTAGGTGTGGTGTTGTTGATGAAAAAAAGAAAATTAAAAAAAACAAAGTTCCAATGAAAAAGAAAAAGATAAGAAAAGAAAATAGTGATGTTTTGATGAGGAAAAAGAGAATCAAAATGAAGACCAGACCCATGAGTTGAAAAGGATAATTAATAAAAGAGAATAAGGGAGAGAAAATAAGAGTGGAGCAAGAGAAATAATGTAGTGCCAAGGAGGGTCAAGTCGTTTTATCCATATGTACCATACCCGTCTTTAAGCCTACATTACAAACTAAGAAAGTCCTATAATAATCTTAATCAAGCATCCAAAGAACCTACAATAATGATAATAAGGGCAAGCTTATGGTTTCTCTTGTGCATTGTTAAGAATGTTTTTGTGAGAGTGAGTGTCTTATTCTAGTCCCCATGTAAATAACGTTGGATGTGAGTTGGGACATCTTTGTGGTGAGGGCACTAGAAAAGCATTAGTGATGGTTGGTTGTTGAGATAGTCGCTATTGGTTTATGTAAAGTACTATGTTGATATCATCATGTCATCCATAGATCCTTATTAGTCAATATGTTTAGTGAATGCCATATGTTCATATTTTGTTTGTAAGAAAGGGAGTTGTAATGGTGAACCAACCTACTTTGAGCATAACGACTGCTGTATTTTAAATTTCTTTTACTTTATTATGGTGTTTTGTTGTTTTTTTAGGACAAGAAAATATTCTAAGTTGAGGGTATTGATGCGCCGATAGTTGACGGTGCATTTGATGTTTTTAACTACGAATAAATGCAAGTTTTTAAGCAACTTTTATTAGATTTGATTATTTTTGTGTATTGTATAGGAAAATTAACCAAGGCAAGAGATGATGTGAAATAGGCTGAAAAGATCACCTGACGGCCTATCTGACGAGCAATCAACCATGTGACGGTCTGCCACCTCTATTTTCGAGCTTAAACAAATCAACCCTTTTGAGACTGGAAAATAAAAACAACTCTAAAAGGTTGTTAACAGTGTACAGACTGTCGTTCCCATCGCCATGCCTGAATAGCAACTAAACAAAAAGGGTGAAAGTTGACAACCAAAATGACGGACCGTTAACTAGATGACGGACCGTCAAGCTTGGCGTCACCAATGTATAGAATGAAGGACTCAATGGATAAGGAGTGATGGCCCAAGTGATAGACCGTCACCTTGTCGATGGACCATCAAGCTTGGCGTCACCAATATACAGATTGAAGGACTCACTAGATAAGGAGTGACAGCCTAAGTGATGGACCGTCACCTTGTCGACGGAACGTCAACTTGGGTGTCACATGAGAAGAGGGACTCCGATTTTCAGTGCAATTTTAAATTACCCTAGGTTATATATAGCGGCTAGCAGGTTTTGTATTCAGTATCAGACTTTTGTGTGAGAAAAATACATTACTTGTACGTTACTTTTGAAAAGTTCTTGAAGAAATACTGTGAGTTATTGGAATCACCATCACAGTTTCATCTTTTTTTTATAAGTTGAATCTTCTTTAATAAACATGATTGCTATTATGATATCAATGATCATGGGTGACTAAATTTTATTACTAGTGTTATGTGATTCATGGTAGATTGACACAATTATAGTGATTGACGTGTGGATGAGTTTAATGCAATTGTGTGTATTATCAAGTATTTCATTTTGAATGAATTCTAATGGTTGCAAACATTAGAAAAAACCCTAGGTTTAACTTGCTTGAGTAAGAGGTATAAATCTGGATGAAAATAATTGATAATAGGGATTCAAGGTGTTAACCCTTGACTAATGATTAATGTTGTAATAAGATTAATCAACTTAGGTTAATTATTATAACTCATTATTTATCACTCTTAGCTTGAGAATAAAAGAGTGATGTCTGTCTGAATAGATTGAGCAACATTTGGATGGGATAATTGAGTTAACAACTTGTACACAAAGCATTAAACGGGACCACTACAGTTACACCAGAAGTCGTTAACAAAACAAGATGATCATAACCCTAATTTAATTTCTTATTAGATTCAATAGTAATAAATCAGAGCTGGTATTCTTGCATTTGACTGATAGTGGAACATAAAAAATTTTCTCAAACCCCCAGTTTTATGGAAATAATTGACTAAAAGCAAATACTCACATAATACTTAGTTTTCACCATATTTCCTATGGGATTCGACCCCAATCTTGTTGAGTTCTATATTTGACATCATTCGCATTATACTTCTTATCATAGAGATGTAATTTGGGTGCATCAAAGGCCAACAATCATGCAAAGCTATTATTCTCATTGGTTCAAGTAGTTATCTTCATAGTTGATGCACAAGATTAAATGCCATATTTACGGTTTTTTGAGCCTCTAAACATCTATCCAAATTAGCCTCACAACTAAATCATTGAGAGAGTATATGATAACCTAATTCATATGTATTTATCTTGAGTTGTGGTTTACGGGGTTAATGCCCTTGATTATGGTCTTTCGAACCTCTAATCATTTAACCTAGAGTTGACTTCACAACTACATCTATGAGTGGTGATGTGACAATTCAATTCCAAGTGTTTAACTATCATCCTGTTTAATAACCAAGTGAGGTGTATTAGGTATATTTCTATCATAAATGCGAATCAAGTCTTAAAGATAAGAACTCACTTATTGCATTCCTTATTCTATTCTCATGCTTTTTCCTTTTGGGTTTTACACAAGAATCCCAAAATATATTATAATGGTGATCAATCAGTAGAATAGTAAAGCAAGAATGCAAGACAATCAAAGATGAAGAAACTTGAACCAAAACAAGAATTATGCTAAAGCTTTCATGACATATGGCCTCAACCCTAATATAAGGGTCTTAGCCTCTCATAGTTTTACATGAATTCATAATATAATCACAATCCATGTATAAACAAGAGTGAAAAAAGAAAAGAGAAAATAACTCTAGGTAGAGTCTTCTTCGTCACTCCTCTTCTCCTCCTCTTTCTTCTCAAAGTATGACGTGTTATCTCAAATAAAGTGCTAAGTGTTTAACTTATAATAGCTAAAATTTTGTTCGTGGAAAACTACCTCCATGTCACGTTGATGGTCGTGTCAATTGGACTCCGTGACATGGAGCCATCGCACAGGCACATTGATTAAGGGCATTGGCATGGCCTGCTTGGGGTGTGGCACGATGCTAGTAATCTTATCTAATCGACATGGCATGGCGTTGTCGTGCCCAGCTTCTGAAATGGCCTCCTTCATGCGCAACAGGCTTGGCGTTGGCATAGAGCTTGCTGAGCATGGCACGATGCCTAGCACGTAGCCTGCCTAGCGTGGCACGGAGCCATCGCACAGGTGCACTGCTTTGAAGCATTCATGCGCACAGCCTTGGCATGGCACGATGCTGAATGCGCCATTGTGTCAGTGTGGCATGTCTTTATCACGACATGCATCACTCTGAGCCCTTTTGCATGTTTTCTCTTGGAACCTTGATCCTTGTTGCCTTATTGCTCATACATCTTCATGTTTAGCCTCATCCTTAGCATTTTTCACCTACAAAAATAGGCTAATCACATTTGTTAGTCCATGTGTACACTTATAAGCAAAATACATGAGATTATACTTAGAGTAAGGTACAAACAAGGCTAAAACATGGGTATACAATAGCATTAGGGCATGTAAATATGCCCAAGATCATTGTGTAATCTTGCAAATTCTGCTCATTTAATTATAAGATGTTATTATTCTCTATACTCGTGTGATTTATGAACCTTGAGCATTCGAGTTGTGAAATTGCACAAGATTGAATCTATTTTAGTGTTATGATTTGTTATTAGGAAGTCCTTTTGAGAGGCATTGGTTATTAGATTCTTAGTCCCAACATATCCTTCGTATTAAAAATGTGAAGTATTGTTGACCTTGTAATCTTGCTACATACAGGAACCTTTATTCTTGGGTGAGTGTTTCGTTGAAGCTTATAGTATTGTGATATTATTTGCATGTGGAACCAACTTGTACTTGATGTGCTAGCTTCCCATATTTCATATAATTAAACTAGTTTAAAGTTTTTCCTTCCACTAATAGTTCACATATGAATAGAACCCAAACTCACTAAAGATTCATATCCATACTCAAGTCATTCTATAGTTTCGAAGATTATTGTTATCATTAAAAGAAGAAAGTTACAGATTCATGTTCAAGTGATTGTGTTCACATGTAAAGTGGCTTATGGTCTAATTTCAAGCTAGAAAGTTTTAATTTCATAAGTTTGGCATAGCTTCATGCCATAGCTCATACATTTTACCACTAAGCCTTTTTTCAGTTAGGAAGATTATTGCATAATTATCACTGGTTGGACAGATTGTGAGACTCACATGGTCATCAATGTCATTACAATAGAACCTTTTTTTCATTGGGTAGGTTATTGCATGATTACCATCGGTTGGCAGATTATTTTGTTATTACCATCGAGCTTGAGCCGATGGGCAGTTACAAGCATATGTGAGTATACTTAGTTGAGTTGCACTTGGTGGTCAATTATGCTACATTCGCGTTGTGTTAGGTTTCAGTTGAGTTACAGGTTATTTGCCCCTTTATGGAAATCAGAGTTTCAGGATGTATCTTAGAGTTCTGGTTTGACAACTGCCTTTATGTTTATTATTTCTATCCTTATATACTGGTACATATTATTTATACTAACGTCACTTTGCCTAGGGATGCTACATTTCGTGCTACAGGTGCAAATAGAGACCCAAATAGACCTTTACATAAGAGTATACTAGTTTCAGCTGTTGGTTGGTTTGCTCGTTTCTTTCTGGAGTAGTTGGTTTAACTGTCTAATTGTGCATATTCTAAGTTTTGTATATGGTAGATAGATAGGTCGGGGCCCTATCCTAACTATTTGGCTGATAATACTCTTAGAGGCTTGTGGACATGTGGTGTGGGTTATTTCAGCATTTTTTGTATGGCCTTATCGGCTTTTGCTTCTAGGGATCAATTATGGCCTTCTCGACTTATTGTCATTCTTTGTTAGTTTTGTAGTGGCCTTGCTAGCCTTATCTTTTCTTTAGGATTATTATGTAACCTTGTCAATCCAGAGTTATCCATCTAATAGCAGTGATGTGTGGTGGCCTTGTAGGCCCAACTGCTTTCTTATAGTTGAATTTTTTTAGCTAGCTTGGTCAAGTAAGGTACCGGATGCTAGTTACGCCTCTCCAGATTTGAGGAAAAACATGAAATTATAGCAACATCAAGTCCTTGGGAGTCCATAAGTCGTGTCTAGTAAAGTCTTGCATATTGGTATGTTGTTCACAATACTTATAATTAGGAGGCTAAAGGGAACTTAGGAATAGTTACACTTCTTTCATTAATAGATCGTGCTATAAAGAGGAGTCATAAGAATACTTGAAATCTATCGTGTTTTACTGCTTTTGTTTACAGAAATGCCTGTGACTCGACAGATTGCTAGCAAGCAAATTGGTACTAATGTTGGGGAAGGCACTAGTCGCTCCTCACTTGGCAAGAAGGATAGACTGGAAGCCCAAAGCGAATCTCCAACTCGGGCTAACCCTATTTTACCTACACCTGCTGGGGTGAGATGAGATCTGGCACCTCTAGCCCCACCTACTCCAGTTGCCTCTGAGGGAGTCGAAAATATAAATCCTCCAACACCTACAATCCCTCTACCAAATTCATAGGAGCAAGATATCAGCAGTGCAATTAGATTGTTGACACGACTGGTAGTCGTATATGAGCAACAGATTTGGGTAGTAATAGGTCCTTGAGCTGGTAGTTCAGAGAGTTCAAGGACCCTAGAGTTTCTCAGCTTGATTCCTCTATTATTTATAGGGTATGATCCTAATGAGGACCCTCTGGACTTTATTGACCATATTTACATAGTGTTATGAGTTGTGCATGCTACAACTATAGAGGTGGTGGAGCTAGCATCTTTCAGATTGCGTGATGTGTCTATTTTGTGGTTTGAGGCATGAGAATGGTCCAGGGGACAGGTTGCACCCCAGCTTAATCTTCCTGTGAGATTCGAGAGATCTAACTTGAATATTTCATAGGCTTCAGACAGGGCAACATGATCGTTCATGAGTACTGCCACAAGTTTAATTCATTAGTTAGATATGCCCCTAACATTGTGCGTACTATGCGAGCTAGAGTACATTGGTTTGTAGCAGGACTTAAGTCACACTTGATCAAGGATTGCATAGCAGTGACTATGTAGGAAGGTGTAGATATTTCTCGAATCCAGACATTTGCTCAGATAATAGAGGATCTCACTCATTGCATTCAAGATACCCATAGAGAGAGGGAGCAGAATAAGAGGGCCAGATCTGCTAGGTCCTATAGAGAGTCTCAAGGTGAGTTTACGCCAAAATTCTCCAAGCAATAGGCTCTTCCTGCCAATAGTGCCCCACCTCTATTTTCGAGGTAAGGATATGGTAGTCTTGCTCAGCCTAGACCCAGTCAGAGTTCAGGTCTCTTAAGTTCTCGTCGCTAGGAGTGTTCACGAAAGATGAGATCCCCACTACCATTCTATTCTTAGTGTGGCATGAAGCATTCTGGGCAATGTTATTAGTGGTCAGATGCGTGTTATTAGTGTGGAAAGATGATGTGAGGCTAAAATATTATATATTTAGCCATCATTTCACCTCACATTTGGTCGTTTAACCGTTACTTTGAATGTTAAAAATAATTGTTAAGCTTATGTTTGTTGTTTTTGATATGCAGAATGAAAATAAGAAGTTTTGAGCTAAAAAGGGACAAATGAGTGCTTCGAAGTCTAGGTAGAAGCCACTTAATTCAGCCCGAAGTTCATACAAGGTGTAAAACTGAGTGTAGAAAGAAAGTCCACAAAAATTCAAGGCAAAGAGGCATAAGATCATTGTTGTGCCACGATAGTGCACTTTGAGGATGCCCTGCACAAAAGGTGAAAGCTCATTAATTAAAGCCTACTGCGTCGCTTCCAATAGTGCGGTAGTGCAATTTTAGGCTTATTTCTCTAATTCATTTAATAAAGGGTATTTTCATCTAAAATCACTTTAGAAACCCTATATGTACTGCAAACACGCAATTTTGAGAAAGATTCAAGACTAGAATGGGGAAGAGGAGGATAACTCAACTACGTTACGTAGGTTTTCATTTTGTAATCTTTTTCTTTTGTGTTCAAACATTTTGCTACTCATGAACTCATTATCTTATAATTGAATCATGAGTGGATAAATACGTTAGTTCTGGGATTATAGTTTAGACATAATAGTTGACATTTAAAAATTGTACACTTATTCCAAAATTCTCCATTTATTGAGTTGCATACTTTTTCTTGGTCTTAATTATTTAATTTTTTGGCCAATTATCAAATACTATTTGTTGCTCGTAAATTGAAATCGAAAGAGAGAATTTGCAAATGTAATAAAAAATAAGGCTTGTTCGCAAACACTATTGGGAAGGAGGAGTGATTCTCTGACATGGATAAAAATATACCCATTAGCTTTGCTTAGTTAATACAAATAATTTCTCATATACGCTTCACTATCAACCAACAACCATAGGAATATAGGCATTAGTAATAGTTGATTAGTCTTCATAACTTCAGACAGAAACTCGGGAGGGGATATTAACCTGCAATTAGTAACACAGAAAAATGAATTAAGTGTGCAACTTGAGAACTAAACTTGATTATCAATGATCACCCTGGACATTTCTTGCATTTGACTTAAAACAAAACCATTTATAGTTATATTTTATATAGCATTTGTTTTCAGAAAAACAATAATTAATAATATAAACTACTCCCCAAGAATTGCTTTCCCCTACTAAATAGTTCAATAATAATTTAAGTTAACTCTTTGACTAGTCCTTGTGGATCGATACTTGCACTTCACCATCCTATATTTCTTGTACCACCGCGTACACTTGTGCATGAATTTGGATTCAATAGAAGATTAGTCGTTGTTGGATCCTAATACCTCCATTCTCTTTCCTCAATGGATCCGTGGAAGATTTCCTTATGGCACCTGTGGATTTACCATCACTGGTGAAAGGATGTAGGTCGTTTTGTTTGACAGTATCTGATCAAAGATATAGGTAAGATAGCCCAAGCCTGCAATGTCACTAGCTGGTTCATCATCATTTGTCCAACCCTCTAAGCCTAGCCCACGGACTACTCCAGTACATGGCAGAGGTAGTGTTGGAGGAGGAGAGTCAGGTTCAGGCAGTGGTTAGAATCATTTCTATGCACTAGTGGTTTGCTAGGACCTACAACCATCACCTGACGTTGACACAAGTACCTTGACTATCTTTTCTCATGCTGCTTATGTATTGATAGATCCTAGTTCTACTCTTTCCTATATTACTCCATTGGTTGCTAGTAAAATTGTGGTAGACTCGTAATTCTTGTCAAAGCCATTTGCCATATCTTCGTCGATAGGAGAATCTATTATAGCTATGCGAGTTTATCAAAAGTGCATTGTATTGATCGGTGATTGCCTTACCTCAGGTGACTTGATTGCGTTAGATATGTAGTATTTTGATATTCATAATAGGTATGGATTTATTGGTTGTGTGTTATGCTAATGGGGATTTTCGAGCAAAAATTGTTAGATTTCACTTTTTGGTTGAGTCAGTCCTGGAGAGAAAATGCAATGCAGCCATGCCAAAAGGTAAATTTATTTCATACCTTAAGGCCCAGAAGATGATTTTCAAAGGTTGAATCTATCATCTAGTTTGACTCAAAAATATAGAAAGTAAACCTATGACTCTTCAATCGGTTCCCATGGTTATTAAGTTTCCAATAGTATTACTAGATGAACTTATGGAGTCCTTACAGAAAGGGAGACCAATTTTTCTATTGATTTGCTCCCAAGTACTCAGCCGATATCTATCCCTCCTTACAGGATGGCTCCTGTGGAGTTGAGGAATTGAAAGAGCAGTTGAAGGATTTTCTGAAGAAAGGCTTCATTAGGCTGAGTACATCGCCATGGGGTGCGCTAGTGTTATTTGTGAAAAAGTACAAATCCTTAAGGATGTGTATTGACTATAGACAGTTGAATAAATCTTGATCAAGAATAAATATCTTCTCCCCAGAATTGATGGCACGACCCGAACGCACAACCGGATCGTAGACACGGGACAAGGGATCCCGAGAGAACCCAAGTCGATCCATGGCATATGCATACAACTAATCTTATTCAAATAAGCGGAATGATAATTATAAAACATAGCGATAACGTAATATAGAATAACATCAGGATATACTAGGCGTATACACAGCGGAGCACCACATACTGGTATGAAAGCCTCTAATACATTAGATGGGTTGATGGGACAACATCCCCAACTAACCCGACCAAAATTGAACATAAAAAACATGAAAGTCAATCAAACGGCTCTCGGAACATGAGGACTCACCAATAAGCTGAAAGCGTAGGTTGAGATGGACGAAGGATGAGGATGATCCTGGGATCCGGACCTTGTATCATGAAATGATACAACAAAAAAAGTATGCAGTCAGTACGTGGAATGTACCGAGTATGCAAGGTAAGTAAAACAGACATTTAAAAGTAAAACAAAACTCATAAGTAACATAAGAGAAGGACATCATGCATATATCATAAACTTTGTAAAAAAACATAAGGCTCAAGGCTTTCAAATCATTCGTAAAGCATTCATATACATAGTCGTAAATAAACTTGTCAAACATAAATTGAGCCAATAACATAAATATAACAATGCATAAAACATGCAGAAAAATAGGAGGACTCGTCATAACCGACATCATCATGGTAGAGCCTTTCATGATGTCCTACTGTCTCGCTCAAGTGGGCAGAGCCGACCCTGGCTTGCCAGGCGAGGGTCGTGCATAAGGTGTGATATCACATTTGAGGAGATCATTATCAATATAATGTATCATTATAAACCCACGGTGGCACGTGGTTATGAGACACCAGCGTAGTCCTTTGAACGTCGGGCTGCTTGGTGCTAGACACGACTCCTAAAAACATGCATATAGGCTCATACATAAATCAATAACATCATGCATTAAGTTTCATTGGCTAAAATATAACATTTATCATCATTGATCCCCTTTAAACGTGTTTATCCAAGAATCAAAGCCCTTTTCATTGGCCAACATCAATCGATAAATCATGTAATTCGTTTCATAAATCGTAATTCATTCTTCAATATGTGGGCATTTCCTAATACTTAATCATATTTAATTCTTTCAAAACATGCTCATAAACATGGGTAGCTTGAAAATCATGTTTTTCTACCATCAATAAACTCAAATTATAGAGTAGTTATCATAAATCATAACTTCCATGAACTTTCCTCAAATAGGCATTTTTAGATTCAAAAGATTGAAACATAATTTGAAGAAAATAATAATAAAACCTTCCCGTCATTCATAATTTGATAATTAAAACTCAATCAAATCAGACCCATAAAGAGAAATCACATTTTCATGCATTTGAGTAAAACCCCATGACTTGGATAGGAGGATTCATGACATAAATCGAAATTGGGCAAGGGTGAGGAATAATTCCACCCATTTTAAAACCCTATATACCTGGGAATGGATGGACTTAAAGCTTCTTGAACACCCACAAAGAAATTGATGAAAATTTGGGGAAGAAGGCCTTGAATCTCTCCAAAACCTCTCTAAGCTTTTACATGAGAATGGGCATGCTAAAAGGCTTAACCCATTTTATCTAACTCATAAACATGTCCAAAACGATGTAGTTTAGGCCTTAGGGACTTAGTAAATTATGAGAACACCCTTATTAAAACGCAAGAAATTTCTGGTTGTCAGTCCCCACGAGAGACCTAATGGGTTGTTGCCACAGGGAACGACTCGTGGCCATGGTCCGTTGAGTCCACTGCCCAAACATCCAAGGGGACCCCACAGGTGACTTCACGAGTCGTGAGGTCAGACCACGACTTGTGGACACCTTTCGTGGCCTACACTTCCCATTTCGACTTGCCAAAACATCCAAGGTAGACAACGGGTGACCTCACGAATCATGAGGTCTGACCATGACTCATGGTCAGGCCCGTGGCCTCCTCACTCAGGCCTTGCCAAACCATGCTGACCACGAGTCACCTTACGACTCATGGTCACTCCTCACGACCAACCTCACGGGTCATTCTCTGACCTAGTGCAAATTTTCAGTTTTTCTCCATTTCTACTTCTGGGTCTGATCCTTGGGTTCCCGGGGTATAACAATTGATGACCTGTTCGACTAGCTATCGGGTGCTACATGTTTTTTCAAGATTGATCTGAGATCAGGGTATCACCACCTCCAGGTTAAAGAGGCTGATATTCCAAAAACGACCTTCAAAATGAGGTATGGACATTTCAAATTTTTGGTAATGTCATTTGGGCTTACTATTGCCCAAGTAGCCTTTATGGATTTGATAAATCGGGTGTTTAAGTCATTTCTGGATGTGTCTATGATCATCTTTATTAATGTATCTTGATTTATTGTTGATATTTTGATATATTCACAGTTCGAGGCAAAACATATAAATCATTTGCGTGCCATATTACAGACACTCCAAAATCACAATTTGTATGCGAAATTCTCTAAGTGTGAGTTTTGGCTAACATTAGTAGCTTTTCTTGGCCATGTTGTTACTAGGGAGGGTATTAAAATGGATAGCCAAGAAATAGAAGCTGTGAAGAATTGGCTGAGGCCCTTGAATCTTACAAAAATTTATAGCTTTCTATGCTTGGCAGATTACTACTGTAGATTTATAAAGAATTTTCTTCTTTCTCTGCACTAATGGCAAAGTTAAATCATAAGGTAGCTACATTTTAGTGGATAGAGGCTTGTGAGCAGAGCTTTCCAGAGTTGAAATATATGCTTACATCAGCGGCTGTTTTAAGCCTTCCAAAAGGAATAGAGAGCTATGTGGTTTACTATGATGCCTCGATGATTAGGTTATGTTGTGTTTTAATGCCATATGGAAAAGTTATTTCCTATGCCTTGAGACAGTTAGGAAGTAGAAGAATAATTACCCCATTGATGATCTTGAGTTAGCTACAATCATATTTGCCTTAAAATCTGGCATCACTACTTGTATGGGGTCCTTGTTGATGTGGTCACAAATCACAAGAGCATTCAATACTTGTTCAAGCAGAAATAGTTAAATTTGAGGTAGAGGAGATGTTTATAGTTACTGAAGGATTATGATATTGATATCCTATACCATCTTGGTAAGGCCAATATAGTGGCCGATGCTCTTAGTCATTTATCTATAAGAAGCTTGAGTCATGTAAGAGCTGACAAGATTGAGATGACGAAAGAATTGCACTGACTAGATAGTTTGTAGGTGCGATTTTTGGATACAGATGATAGAGGAGTTATCATTCAGAATACAATGGAGTCTTCCCTTGTAACGGAAATGCAAGACAATCTTACCTTGCAATGAAGGTGAAGTAACGACAGTATGAAGATTTAGAATTGGTAAAGTTAAAAAATGGATTTCTGTAGCAGAAATAGTTGCTATTTGAACTTGAACAAGATGGAGTTCTGAGTCATCAAGATCATTTGAATGTACCCAATGTGGGAAGTTAAGGGAAAAGATTTTAGTGGAAACACACTACTCTTGTTATTCCACTCATCTAGGAGAAACAAAGATGTATCGTGATCTCTAATAGATTTACTGGTGGAATGGCATAAAAAAATTGCAGGTTTCGTAACCTAGTGCCCAAATTTTCAACAGGTGAAAATTGAGCACTAGAGACCCGGAGGACTAGCTTAGAGTATAGAAACCTTGACGTAGAAGAGGGAGGTGATCGATATAAGCCTTGGCTAAAATCATGATAAAACATACTTCACTTTTGGGCTTGCCCAAGACATGAATTCATACATACTTGAAATAAGCTTCATAACTCAAAATCATGGATACATAAGTAGGAACTCATAATATTCATGCATACTTTGATAATTCATAATACTAGAAATCATGGGCTCATAAAATTGAAATTCATAAATCATACATAAAAGGGCATAATCTTCATAAACTTGAAATCATGTCTTAGGAAGTAAATTGAGAGTCAAATCTGCCCTAATGTCCATTAAACATCAATTTAAATATGAGAGAATCAAACCCCTAGAGATAGCATGGAAGATTTTATGAAATTGAGTAAAATCCAAGAACTTTAACTTGGCATGCTTAGATACTTGAATTCATAGAATTGAGATGAAGTTGGGCATAAGGGTGGAATAATTTCCCCCATTCATAACCCTGCGTACCTAATAATTGACTCATAAACTTGTCTTGAAAACCCAAGAAGATTGGAAGAGATATGATGAAGAACCCTAGCCTTGATCTTGAGAGAGGATCTCAAATCTACTGTAGTTTTGAAAGCATAAGGACTTATGCAATGTTAAACCCCTTAATACACTCTTTAAGATACCCAAAATGACACCACTTAGTGGTTAGAAGCTTAAAAAGTTACAAAAATACCCCTTGAAAAATGTATTAAAATTCTTGACTACCAGTCATCACGACTCGTACCACCCTACCACGACTCGTGGTGTCCACTTGTCATAAGCAAGCCTTTTTCCTTAGTTCTATGA
This sequence comes from Datura stramonium, assembly GCA_018107945.1. NCBI lineage: Eukaryota > Viridiplantae > Streptophyta > Magnoliopsida > Solanales > Solanaceae > Datura > Datura stramonium. Next base: position 87,839 of record JACEIK010000544.1, on the reverse strand, counting down.
ATCTCCAAACATGAGTCTCACTATGACTCATCACTGGGTACCACGAGTCATCCTGTGACTCGTGGTCAGTGGACAGTCTTCGCCCCTCCTCTAATACTCCATCATATGACTCCAAACCTCGACCTATCACACCATACAATGAGTCATACAATGACTTGTATTTCCAAGACCTGCCAACCAATGGCATGCCGTAACTCCTGACCACGAATCATACTGTGACTCTTCACATCAAGGTTGTCTTTACAGATGCTAAATATGACTCATGACTGATCACGGGAAAAAATATCATGCCCGTGATACGCTTTATAACTTAAATTAGTCGTGTTGTCTAAGTTATTTTATACATTTTCATGTAATTTTATATGAATGTGAAGATATGTGCTAACCAACATGATTAGCCTTTGTTTTGTAGGTTTTGATGA
>JACEIK010000544.1:67718-79767 GCA_018107945.1 Datura stramonium | reverse complement strand
TAAGGGTCATATTAAGAGGGTTTAACTTAGCAAAATTATTCATTCCCTTCAAAGAACGATAGTTGGAATTTACTCTCAAGATCAAGCTAGGGTTCTTTCTCAAATCTCTTCAAATCTTCTTGGGCTTTTCAAGACAAGATAAAGAGCCAATTACCCAGGTATATAAGGTTATGAATGGGGGAAATTCTTCCACCCTCATGCCCAATTTTATCCCAATTCTATAATTTCAAGTCTCTAAGCATGTCAAGTTAAAATTCCAGGGTTTAGCCCAATTCAATACAATCTTTCATGCTATCTCTATGGGTTTAATTCTCTCATATTTCAATTGATGTTTTATGGCTATTGGGGCAAATTTAACCCTAAATTTACTTCCTAATACATGAGTTCAAGTTTGTGAAGATTTATGCCCTATTATGCATGATTTATGAATTTCAAGCTTATGAGCCCATGATTTCAAGTATGATGAACTATCAAAGTATGCATGAATATTTATGAATTTTATGATTTCAAGTTTTGAAGATTTATTCATGCATGTATGATTTTCATGAAATTCAAGTTCAAGTATCATGGACAACTTTATGGCATCCAATCATGATTATTTCACGCATACCAAGTATGATTATGATTATGATTTCATATTTCGGCTAGCCCATGCAAGTTCATGTATGCTTTTACGATAATAATTATGAGTCACGTGCATATTTTTGGGAGTAGTGTCTAGCACCTAGTAGGCTAGGGGTACAAGCAAACCCTAAGCCTCATAACTACGTGCTACCATAGGTGCGTATATATATATNTATATATATATTCATGTATGGAGCCTCGCCAAAGAGTGTTTTCCCAGCCCTACAAGGCTCACGAGTGATATCACGCCTTATCGTTCTTTGCCTTGAAAAGGCCGAGCGAGATAGTTCGGCCATCATGTAAGCTCTATCATGATGGTGTTAGTTATGATGAAGCCTACCATTGTTCCTTATGCTTTCAGTTACTTATGTTCATGTTTTATGATAGTATGTTTTATAGCATATTTGACTCATTGACTAGTTTTATGAGTTTTCTTATGATTTCAAGTATGGTAAATTACATGATTTCTATTTCTAAACCTTGGGTCACTATGCTCAGTTTATAATAAATATCCTATGATCATGATTACTTCAAGAATATGATTTTTAGCATGTTGTCCTTACTCTCATTATCTATCTTGATTTATGTTCATGATTTCATATTATCATTTTTACTAGCACGTCTTACTTTCTGTACATACTCAGTATATTTCAAGTACTGGCCGCATACTCTATGCTATATCGTCTCATGATATAACTTCGGGTGATCCTTCACAGTTCTGTCGTTAGTTCGCCCCACTAAGACCATCTCAGTCCCCAGTCTTGGTGAGTCCTCATTTTCCGAGGATAATTATTAGTTTAAGCTTTACACCTATGTCTTTTAGATTCAGTCTTTAGCAGGCTAGATGGGGGTGTTGTCCCATCAGCTCATCAGATGTTTAGAGGCTTTTCAAACAACTTGTATAGATGTTTTTATTGATGTTGGTTCTTGTTATGTTTATGCTGATATGCTATGCAGACTTCCTCTTACGTCATTTTCATGCTTTATTTTTCGCTTAGTAATGCTCTTAATCATGTTATGTATGTGTCATGGGTTTGCTTGAAGTCATTCGTGGTTCTAGGTCCCGTGTCTCGATCCGAGGTTCCAACTCCGGTCGTGACACTGGTTCACTATTTTTAGATGGTATTTTGATCCTTTTGGAAGTAAGGGAGTTCTTCGGAGTTTAATATTTTAGGCTATTTTTTCAACTTTTCCGCATGATTCTATAGCTTAATGTTAGCTTCCCTTCCTTTGATGTGTGGGCTTATGCTTGGTTTAAGCTAAATATGTGCTTAGTGAGCTACTATTTGGGTAGTGTTTGGTTGAGTATGGTTGAGCTTTGAGTCGAGGTTATGCGCCTGTGGGTGTATCGGCAAGTCGAACGAATCCGTGGAAGTTTGAAAATGAGAGAGGATATAGTAGTTGTCAATGTTGTGACTTGTTTAGGGTTGTTCATGGTTCCTCTAATGTATGTGTTTATCATGTATGATTGTGTATTATGTGTGTGGTTATTGCCTTGTGGCTTATGGATACCCGATGCACGAGAGTTGTTCCAGCTTGGGGTTGAGCCCAAAGATTGATATGATCTATGGAGTTGATAGTTCCTCCACAATACCGAGGCAAGACGTGGTTCAAGAGTTGGTCTGGCATATCGGAGTCTCCCTAGGATTGCGAAAGTTCTCCTAGTTGGATTGAGTTTTAGTGATAATGCATAACCAAGAGTAGTTCCGACCGTGCTTGATTTTGTACTTATTTTCTATGTTATATATGTTTCCTTATGTTGTTAATATCATGTGATGTGTCAGAGGTTCTAGAACAGCCCATGTTTGAAGGTTATGATTGTTGTAGTGAGTTACGAATGGTAGAGTGATATTCCTACCCTTATTCATATTATTCTGCTATTCTGACAACTTCTTGCTATCTCCGAGCTTTCTATTATGTCGCCTTTCATACTTGGTACATTGTTGTCTGACGCCCTAGTTGGGGATGCTGCACTCATGCCTATAGGTCCTGACTGTCAAGTTGATCGAGGTTATGTGGAGTCTAGATGTGTTCGATAAGCTCTAGCTTGTTTGGAGATATCTTTTTGGGTTTTGTGTACATATTGGGTAGGTCACGACCCTGATCAGCCCTGTCCCGATCAGTATAAACTTGTTGAACTCTTTAGAGGCTCGTAGATAGTATCTATTAGGTTATAAATATTGTAGTAGGTCATGTGAATCTTTGTGTATATATCTTTTGGTCGTGTATAGCCTTAGTAGCATAGTGTCTGTTTGCCATGATTTGTTAATTTCTATTTCCTTAATATTATTGTTGTGCCGATCCTCATCGGTTCTAACTTGTTGTGGTTAAGCTGGTGGCAGTATGTGCTCGATCAGTGTGGCCTAGAGTGCCAGTCATGCCCCTCCAATTTTGAGGTATAACAAATGAGGTCCGGACAATCTCCCCAGGAGGCTCCAATGGCCATTGTGGTCATGATTGTCGAGGAAGTAGTGTAGGCAAACTTAGGGCTTGATAAATTTTATAGAGAGAAACTAGAGAGTAAAGCAGAGCAAATTTTCTGTTAGTTTCTGTAAGTAGGTGACACACCTACTTATTTTACTTTTTTTATCATTTTACACTAAGCTTTTCTAATTGCAGTATCAAATTACAAATCAAATAATAATTTAATCTAAAAAAAATCAAATAGTACATAGATATTTTGATATGGCGATTGGTAATCAATTGACACAAAGAAGATTCCAAGCGCATGAAATATTCTTTGAGGAATTTGGTTTACGACATTAATGTGTGAATCAAGGAACAATAACGTTCTTACTGACACGGGCCCTGTATGACATGCAGTAGATTGATGTTGTGGAGTTCGTTGGATGTTGTATTAACATTAAGAAGTGAAATAAAGGTACGTAAGTCTATTCCTTTGCGTGGAAACGTTATTGTTCTTCCCCCCTTTCCATTATAATTGAATCATCGAATATACTAACAAAGTTATAACTTGTTTGGCCAAGTTTTTAGGAGGTCAAAAGTGCTTATTTTTCCTAAAATATACTTATTTTAAGAAAATGAGGTATTTGACTAAGCTTTTGAGAGAAAATAAGTGCTTTTAGGAAATAGCAGAAACTGTTTTTCAAAAGCTAAAAATGTAGCTTTTTCCTAAAAGCACTTATTTGAAAAGCACTTTCGTGAAAAATACACTTAAAAACACTTTTCAAAAGCTTGACCAAACACTAATTGTTGCTCAAAAGTATTTTTTAAATTTATTAGTCAAACATATACTGCTTCTCACAAAAAGTATTTTTTTTATAAACACTTTCAAAATAAGCTAATTATAAGTTTGACCAAATATGCTATTAGTAGAAGTTGAAAAATCAATTTGGAAAAGTTAACACCTTAAATTGCTGTGGTAAGTTAGTAAATACTATAATTGCAGTGATAAATGGAAGAAGTTTAATTAATTGAGGAATTTATACATTTGAGGCTATAATTGGAGAGGCAATTTGAGGAAGTTAAAGCGGAAATTATGAGTAGTTTCCCATTTATAGACCCACAGGAAAATAGAGGGAACACAAATTTGAAATTTGACCTAAAATTTCACACCAATTTTTTTATCGCCAAAACATGCCCCGCGTCGATTGGGCAATAGNCTCTGTCTCTATATATTTAAAATCGCCAATCGTTTCTTGTCGTTCTTTACGCCCTCTCTCTCCCCCTCTACTTCATTGGGTTCCGAGGTTTTATTTTCCCTACTTTACCTTATATTTTCTCCTCAACCACTCCGATGGCGCACGATAGCAATCTCCCATGCGACGGCGATGGTGTCTGTATGGTCTGCAAAACGAAGCCTTCCGAGAACGAATCCCTCATCTGCAAGACTTGTGCCACTCCTTGGCACGTCAACTGCCTCTCTGCTCCTCCCGATTCCATGTCCGATGCCGTCAACTGGGAGTGTCCTGACTGCTCCTTGCCCGCCGATGTCGCCGTTAACCAGAATGCTGCTGCTTCCTCGTCGTCGTCTGGCGACTTAATCGCTGCCATTCGTGCCATTGAATCCGATTCCTCTCTCACTGAGCAAGAGAAGGCCAAGCGACGACAAGAGCTCTTGAGCGGAGGCGCCAAAGACAGTACTGCTGACCGTGTCAATCCAGACAACGATGTTCTAAATATTCTCGATGGCAGTTTGAATTGCTCTATGTGCATGCAACTGCCAGAGAGACCTGTTACGGTATATCTCGATATCAGCGTAGCATTCTCATTTTGTTTTCGTTCGGGGTTTTCCCTTTTGTCCTCCTTTCCTTTTGTATGTTTTAAGTTTCATTCTACTCATGCTTTTGGTGTAACTACTCTTGCGTAGATGCTTAGCCTGAAATATTTCCAATTTTCACTCCCTAAGAAATGCAAAAGTCTGATCAATGTCGTTGCCCTTTAGTTGTACTACAGAATCTGTCTGGCTGAAGAGGACTTCCTTCTAGGTTCACATTTGTCACCTGGAACATAATGAGCCTTACGTTTTGTTCTCATAAAGTTTATGCTTGATGAGAATTAGAGGATGAGTCTTAAACTATGCTTAATTTCAAATACGGAATGCCTCCTTGTTATCTCTTATGGTATTGTTTTGCAGTCATCGTTGTTTCTTTAAATGGTGTATCTGTTGTCTCGTGCTTATGTTTTGATTTTCTGTATAACCTTTTTTTTAATTTTATGTTTGAGCACTAAAGTATTGATTAAATACATGATTTTGAACCGCTCAAGCCAACAGATTGGGCATGAAGATTATTTTACCTAGTTGGTTAGTCACTTGTTTACAAGTGATATTGATCGTTCGTCGAATAAATGCTCAGTTTATTTTCAAGGGATAGTAATTCAGTTCTGAAGCTTTACACAGCTCCATCTTAATAATGTTATCTTATCCATGTCAGACACCTTGTGGTCATAATTTTTGCTTGAAGTGCTTCCAAAAGTGGATTGGGCAACGGAAGAGCACCTGTGCTAATTGTCGCACTCCTATTCCGGCTAAAATGGCAAGCCAGCCTCGAATTAACTCAGCTCTGGTCATTGCCATACGTATGGCAAGAACGCTACGGTCTGGTATCTCTGGTGGGACCTCAAAAGTTGCACATTTCATTCACAACCAAAATAGACCGGACAAAGCTTTCACCACTGAGCGTGCAAAAAAGACTGGGAAGGCTAATGCTTGCAGTGGGAAGATTTTTGTCACAATCCCTGGTGACCATTTTGGACCAATTTCAGCAGACAATGATCCAGAGCGCAACTTGGGTGTTTTGGTTGGTGAGACTTGGGAGGATCGTTTTGAGTGTCGGCAATGGGGGGCTCATTTTCCTCATGTGGCTGGTATCGCAGGACAGTCAGATTATGGGGCCCAATCTGTTGCACTTTCTGGCGGTTACGAAGATGATGAGGACCACGGTGAATGGTTTCTCTATACTGGAAGGTAAAGTGTCTGTGTTGTCTTAATTTTTGTCTTGATGAATGTGCATTCTGGCTTCTTTTTAAACTCCCTTTGTGCACAACTTGTTCACTCAAATTTATCTAATTATGAATTCCATTTGTGATGCATATTTTTTATGTTGAATTTCTATTCTCTATTTCTTTTGTGTTTGAGAACCATGCTTTTACTTGTAAAATATCCACCCATTGTAATATCATGCTAGTTACTATTTGAGTAATTGGTCATGTGGCCTAACATTCAATTTGGTCTACAAATGATCTTCTTCATTTAGCTGGTTCTCCTTTTGGTTTCTGACAACTTTATGTGATTACTTTTAGTGTCTTTCATTTGCTTAAATGCAATTTCAGATTAATGCTTGGTTTTGCATTTGTTTACTTATTTACACTGATAATTCCTCGAAAACAGTCTCTCTACCTTTACAAGGTAGTAGTAAGGCTGCACACCACCTTCCCCATACCCCACTTGTTGAACTACACTGGGTATGTTGTTGTATTTACACTGATAGGTCTTGGTGTAAAATCTGCTGCTGGTTTCTGCTGGTATACTCTTCTAACTAGTTTATGTTGATTTGTGTTGGCTAGTGGTGGAAGAGACTTGAGTGGTAACAAGCGAACCAACAAGCTACAATCATTTGACCAGAAATTTGATAAGCTTAATGAAGCTTTACGTGTCAGCTGTCTCAAGGGTTATCCTGTCCGAGTTGTGAGGTCAGTTGGTGCCTTTAACTTTCTGAATAATTTGGTAGAAAACTGAACCGAGTTCTTGCTATTCCTTCCTTTGACTGGTAGTTGGCTGATATCCTAGTTGTCTTATGCTGTTGTGGGTTGGTCCACAAAGTATATGTAGTTCGCTAAGCCAAGTTTGCATGCGTAGCTGATGTATTTGTCATAAGTCTTGCCATTCCTTGTGTGCAGTGGTTGTTTGTTCCAATTTTTTGTAGTAGCAAGTAGGGTGATACATGTTCTATACTGCAATCAACTATTTTTGCTTCAGGATGATGACTTTCTGCCATTGAACATTTCTTGTCTTGTGACAACAAACTAATTCTATCAGCATCAACTAGTTGGGTTACTACAAGTCTCTAATTGGTGGGATGTGCCTAGATCAATTTTGTATTTCAATATCCATTTAAGTATCTTTTTCATTTCTATTGGGAGTTTATTTCTAATTCACAAGTTTTAATTTTGTCCTTTCTTATATGTATAGGTCTCACAAAGAGAAACGCTCTTCGTATGCACCAGACAAAGGAGTACGATACGACGGGGTCTACAGGATTGAAAAATGTTGGCGGAAAGCTGGAAAACAAGTTGAAACTTTTGCTCAAAAGCTTCATGCACCTGTATCTCCAACTATTTGTCACTTGTTTAAATTACATTGACTTTTGTGCAGGGATTCAAAGTTTGTCGATATCTCTTTGTGCGCTGTGATAATGAACCTGCCCCATGGACCAGGTCTTTTGTTGTGTCATTTTACTTAATCATAATGCCACCCCCTTCTATTTGGGCTCTAGTCATGTTCTCATTCACTTTGTTATATTAGCAGTGATGACCATGGGGACCGTCCTAGGGCCTTGCCCCTCATCAAAGAACTACAAGGTGCCACAGATGTGACTGAGAGAAAAGGAGCTCCAGCCTGGGATTATAATGTGAGAAGCTAGATATTTGTCTGATGATATTTTGAATCTCCAGTGGATTCTTTACTTTTTTGTAATTTAGCACATTAAAAGGATGCTGGCTATCAGATTATCTAACAACTTTTTGCCAATCTAATTGGCGACTTAACCTGCTTTCTGTGAATGCATTGAAATGTTTTTTTATTGACTTATATGTATGCTAAGCATATAGTTTCACGAATGCTGGTATTGTTTGTAATATTTGTTTAATGTTTTACAGGAGGAAAAGAGTTGCTGGATGTGGAAAAAGGCTCCTCCTCCTAGTAGGAAACCAGTTCAATGTGAAAATGAAGATGGAACAAAAGCGAGGAATGTTAGACCAAAGAGACTTGCAATGTCTGTAAAGCAAAGGCTCTTGAAAGGTATACCTATCATTCAATGCTTTTCGATAGATATTTTCCTTTCTAATCTGATTTGACTATGTATTCTCTGTGATTGTTAATGATTGCATTATATTATGTCTTCAATTATATTTCTTAATATAATGAGATGAGGTTCTTGATGGTGCAGAGTTTAGCTGTCTTCTTTGTCGGGAAGTGATGAATCACCCGCTTACCACTCCATGTGCTCATAACTTCTGCAAGGCATGTTTGGAAGGTGCCTTTGCAGGGCAATCTTTCACAAGACAGAGGACATGTGAAGGCAGACGTACATTACGAGCCCAGAAAAATATAATGAAATGCCCGTCCTGCCCGACTGATATATCTGATTTCCTCCAGAACCCCCAGGTACCTAATTCACAATACACCTGATGACTTCATGGGACTCTGAAATCTGACCATTACAATCCCAGTAGTCTATATGTGAATGTTTATAAGTAAACTTAATCATTATGGTGCTTCTTTAAGTATTAGACTTACTATTCTGACTATAATATTAGTCTTATTCAAAAGGGTGTTTTGTTGGCAGATTAATAGAGAGTTGATGAATGTGATAGAATCACTGAAGCGCCAAATTGAGGAAGAAAATGCAGCATTAAGCGATGATGTTGATGATGGTGGCTTGGATGGAAACGATGAGGTTCTACCTGAAGAAGCTGTTGGAACAGATAAAAATGTGGAGGATGATAAAGAAGGTGCACAGCCTGTCAATGAGACTGAAACCAAGCAGACCCACAAGAGAAAGAGATCCGGTAATATTGACAATGTATCACCCAAAAAATCCATTGACAAACCTGACGACGTGCATAATCTTTGAGGAAGTTGATTCTGCCATACCTGAATTTTCAGTTTGCAAGTAGCCACAAGCTACTGGACAGTTATTGGAGCTAAAATGTCTTTGAAGCAGAAGCAAAATGGTGGCAGCTAAGTTGGTTCAGGGAGTGATGATTCTGAACAAGTTGGCTGACATGTTAATTGTGGATAGTTTCTGGTTTAGTTTTGGTTGGTCCTATAAGTACTTGGTGCATTTGTCAAATTCCAATTGCATAGCAAACTTGCTTTGACGTTGAGGCTTATATCAGCAACCAATTGGTATTTTATTGTAATCTTTTTGGATAGTAGACTGAAATTATGAACTACAGCCATTAATGATGGAGATTTCTTTTCTTTATTACACCTCTTACAATCTGGTGTCCTTAATTAGCATTTTGTCTATGTACAGTTATATTAATCTGGCTAACTTTATGCATTTATATGCTTGGTAATGGGAGTAAGTTCAAAATAGTAGAGGTTTCCTAAAAGTATGAGAACATAGTTAATCTTTGACAACTATTCAGCAAGGTGTTGGTGGAAGGAAGCAAGGCTCTTTTCACATACTGTGTGACAATGGTTTGTAGAGGGTTGAAAACTGCAGCTGAAAATGTTTATAGTAGAATGTCTAGTATGTCTCTGTTGAGCAATACATGGTGTTAAATACTGTAGTTGCCTTTTGGAGCTCTCCTACCACTAAAGTTACCTCAATTGCAGGGGTAGGAAAAGGAAATGTAAAGCTTGTAGCACGGAGCACGGACCCAAATATTACCAGCCCTAGTGGAAGTGATGGATGACACCAGCTTGTAACTTGTCATTGCAGTGTGTTGTTCTCAAGATAATGAAAAAGCAAAGTCATTTAATTAAAGCTCATAAAATCATATTTTCGTTCATTGTATACAGGTCTGATAAATGCAGCAAAAGCCAAACAGTTGTTGGATCCTCGATGACGTATTGAATTAAGCTGTGGACAGCAAGAGCAGGATACATTACCGATGATTTAAATGGACCCAGCAACCACAAAGCTTGAAGAGTGATTTACTTTCGGATTCATAGATATGACTGACAGGTGAATCCACAGGCTTCTGATCTCTCGATCAAGCTGCTCAAATGGAAGCAAAGGTGTGGAAATTGCAAAACCAATGATGCTTGACATTACATAAAACTACCTGCAAATTTGTCATAAGTCATTAATATGCCAATCATAATCACACATTTACGATCCTATTTTATCTGTTGGATGTGCACAAAGGCAAAATTTCTCATTGCAGGCACAATGCATACATTTAATTAAGGAGGAGAGCCACAACCCTTTCATGCTAAAATACAGGGAAATTCCGTTGAAATGATTGCCTCTTCAACAATGACTTTTCCTCCTAACCTCTCGCGGATATTATATTAACTAGTTTTTGGACATTAAAATTTTTGTTATCTAATTCTAAACAATGTTAATTTTTTGCTATATATTTTTTTAGGAAATCATTTTATTTTATAAAATATTACTATGGTATGCAAAGTTTTATCTGCACTTCTTACCTCCAGGACCTCATGAATGATGTCACAAGTATCCCTTTGTTACCTAAGTTTTCTCTTCTATGTTTCAAGTCCTAACACACCAATAATCTTAGCAATCTACCTCAGAAGATTAATTTTCTCGATCCCTTGAAAATCTGTTTGTTACTTTTATTTTTCTCTCTCGCTTGATACGTTCTAAAGTATTGATCAAGATTTAACATAGATATCATTCATATTTACCTTTCATATAATAATACATGAAATTATATTTTTGGTGTTTACCATATGATATTCAAAATTTAGGGGTGCGAATAATAATTAGCATTCGATGATTAGATAGAGAAATCTATTTCCTTCTAATAAAGAATATCTCAAAGGCAAGTATGTGTTGGACTTGTGGAGGTCTGATTAAGTCGGCCTGACCGAAATTTCTAATTAGGCCCATTAGTTAGAAACCTTAATCCTAATCTATAAATAGATAGCTTGTACTTGTAATCTAAACACCACAAGAGAGAGCAATAAAATCCCTCCCAGTTGCAGCCGTGGACTAGGTCGTGAGACCAAACCACGTAAATTCTTGTGTGTCGTTTTGTGTTCCGTTTTTCCTATTTTTCTCGCAGATTATTTGTGTGTGTGTTTATTGTTATTGTTTTCGTTGCCTAACAATTGGTATCAGAGCGATGTTATACACATGAAAAAAATTGCGAGAGTTACCTAAAACATTTTTTTGGAGAAGATTCTGATCTTCCAAGATCTGTTCGAACCAAAGCAGCAGCACAGTAGCACCGCCGCTGAGTGAACCAGATCTGCCGACCGGAGCAGCAGACTGGAGCAGCAGATCTAGAAGCAGCCGTTGCTGCTGGATCTGTCCAGATCGCGAGACCAGCACCGACCAGGGAAGGCGTCGTTCAGTTGCTGCCACCGTCGAGTCGCTGATCTCACCCAGATCTGCAATAGTCGCGACGCCGGAAAAGGAGAGAGAGCAGCTGCGCAGCCACTGGCAAACCAGTGAGGAGTAGATCGAGCCGAAAGAAAAAAAAAGGCAGCAACCAGTGCGCAGAGCCACCGCGAACCAGTCCAGATCTGAACTGGTCGAGCTGCCACCATCGAGCACTGCCAGTCGCAGCCCAGATCGAGCAGCGAGCTTGGATCTGAACAGCCTCGAGCGCGCAGCATCGGAGAAAGAGAGAGAGTAGTCGCAGGAAAAGCACCGGCAGGTACTGTTTCGCCGGAGAATTTTTTTTTTCAGGTAGAAGGTTTTCACTTGATTTTTTGTTGGTGGTGGTCCGAGTTAATTTTGTTGGTGCGTATTGGCTTTGTCATTTTTTTTTTGACGAAGTTACTAAGATCTGAGATCAGTTGTACCGGGTACCTCATCTAGTCGTTTGAGATGGCAGAAGATGGGAAATATCGAATTGAGAAGTTCGATGGTGTAGATTTCAGTTGGTGGAAAATGCAAACTGAGGATTTGCTGGTTCAGAAGGAGTTAGACATGGTATTGGGTGGGCAGGTTTGGATCGGAAAGCCATGGCGGTTATCCGACTCTCGTTGACCAAGAATGTTGCGTTTAACATTCTGAAGGAGAAGACAGCGAAAGGTGTC
>JACEIK010000543.1:397343-420735 GCA_018107945.1 Datura stramonium | reverse complement strand
AATCATTATATATTTGGAGATATGTCCATTTAAAGTTGACCCTTATTTACAAACTTCACATACTCTTCGCTTTTCCCTTTTCACATGTTTCCCTCCTCACATAAGGACAACATACAACCCATAATCCCCTTATTATGACATATAACCATCAAATAATCATCAAAAAAAATTCAAGGGTGTAACAGATATCCAACTGAAGTAAATAAAAGAGGCACCCGAATGATGAGGATTCACACTCTGATCTGCTGAAATGGAATGCTCTGAAACTGAAGTAACTATTTGTGCCGAATCTAAGAACCTGCAGTTGTATAATGAGACGATACAACATGAAAAGCATGCGTCAGTACTTTGAATGTATTGAGTAAGTGGGAGAAACATACTGAATATAAAGTCTGAACTGAAATGACACGCCATGACCAGCAGGTAAGCTGAACTGAACTACTGATATCATTTGAAATGATTAAGACGACCGTGTCTGATGGTCAAGGACATGCCCTAAGTTTGAAACACTGATCTGGGATACTGTACAGAACTGAGCTGCTTATTCTGATAATGGACTAGACTGACTAGTGGGAGAGTCTATAACATACATATAACCATGTGAGCTAGACGTGGAGTCTGATGTATACACCCCATCAAGTAGGACCCAATATACCTTGCCAGGGTATAAAGGAATGAACTGGGTTATCACAAAAACATCTGGGGCCAATCAGGCCAAGTAATACTATAACCTACGCTGGCAACATAGTTTTGGGCACTTGGGTGCGCTGGAACCCCGGCCTGCTCGGTGCTAAGTTCTACTCCCACTGGAAAACCTAAATTGAACTACAAAGCTTATAGCCCAAAACTGGGGCCCAAGACTAGTCAGGGACGAATGACTGCATGTACCTTGAGAGCCTTATCGGACCAGATTCTGAAACTGGGCTCTGAGACTAGTTAGAGCTGCTTATCTAGAAGCATCGTAACCGTCTACAGAAAAACTAATAACTGAACTGGGGTGCTGGGACTGGTCAAAGCAATAACTGAATGTCATGACTGCCTAATTGACAAAATAACTGAAATCTGAATCTGAGTCTAAAAACTGGGAGGCACCACTGACACCTCGAAAATAAACTGGAGTCAAACTGATCAGTTGACATTTTCTGGACAACACTGAGGTTGCTAAACTCTGACTGAAGCTAGATAGATATGATTCTGAATGAGACTAGACTGATAGAGTTCTGCGTTCTAACTGACTAAATTTCTAAGCTGCTATTAGAGAATTTAATTCAGCGTACTAAATTCATTTTGATTCATGGGATATTTACCCAACACATATGTAAAGCAAGACAATTCTAGGAATTCAACCCAAGGCATTCTTCATTCACTAGAGGGAATTTAACAAGTAAAATAATTACTCAAAAGTTAGGGCTTTAATTCACTTTTGTAATAATACTGACAATTTGATGAGGAACTGAGGAAGATTATATTAACAATAAGTATAAACATAGTTTTGAGTGAAATCAACGAAAATAAACATGAATGCTTCTTATACTCGAAAGCTTAGGGCTTAAAACTAATAGAAGAAATTGAGGAGGACCTTGGGGGCGCAAGGGAAGGAAAATCCCCTTGTTAAAACCCCACATACCTGGCGAAGAAACCTGGAGAATCTGCCTTAAAATTAAAGAGAAAAGTTCATCCCTAGAATTTGCTCTGAAATACTCTAAGAGAGACTTCTACGATGTTCCTCTAAGGATTAGCATGAGAATGAGGGGAGGAACCGTTTTCCCCATTAAAACGTCTAAAATTAGTGCTTAAACGGCATGGTTTAATGCTTGGGAGGATAGAAAATTACTAAATAGCCCTTAGAATCTAGGAAAATGGTAAGGGTCCTCTAACGGATGACGTAACGACTCATTACCAGGCCCAACAAGTCATTGGGTCCTTCCATCAAGTTCACTGGAAAAAATCTACTGACTCCGGACGGGCACATACCGAGTCGTCACGACTGGGAATGACTCGTCATGTCGTTCGTCAGGTACACTATTAAGAATGTTAGAAAGGACTGGAAACGAAGGACCTGACGAGTCGTTACTGCTGACAACGACTCGTGGTGACCTTCCATCAAGTACACTGCAAAATCCTCGAATTTATGAAATCCGACTTGGTAACAGGCGACTTATTGAGTCGTAGGGCCTGCTAACGACTCGTGGTGTCATCCGTTAGGAATACTGGTGTATATTATTGGAATCTTTCACACAGTTGACCTGACGATTCGCTGGGTCCCTTAATGACCCGTCAGGTTGGTCGTTCTGCAACTTTTCTGCAGTTTTCCAGATTTTCTGATTAAAGTCCCGAATATTGATTTTGAGTTTTTGGGGCATTACAATATCTCCCGCTTGGAAACATTCGTCCTCGAATGTTAGAAAACTCATAGCAACCAGAAAAATAACAATAAAAGTATTCAAATACTACTCATACAACTTCAAAACGACCGAAATGACTACCTCCATTTCAGAGAATATAACTGAACTGAATTTTGCTTCTCGTAAACACAACCAAAGTCAGAAATAAAATTTATTTACATGAACTAATTTCAACAACTAGTTTAGGTCTTAAAACAAAATTCACATATCAAGCTACAGTAGAGTCGGCAGAGAATAAGTGGGTATTTGGCCCTCATATCTGCTTGGGCCTCCCATGTAGCTCCTTCAACTTGTTGATTCCTCCATAAAACCTTGACTGAAGCTATTTCCTTATTCCTCAATCTACGAACCTGATGGTCTAGGATCTGGACTGGTACCTCCTCATAGGTGAGGCTATCCATGACTCCCACACTATCCAAACGCGCCACAGAGGTTGGATCTCTGATACACTTTTTCAAAAGTGATACATGGAAAACTGGATGTACATTTGCTAGTTCTGAAGGCAACTCTATCTCATAAGCCACCTTTCGATACGCCGCAAAATTATATAGGGTCCCACATACCTAGGACTGAGTTTCTCCTTCTTTCCAAACCTCATCACCCCTTTCATGGGAGAAATTTTTAGGTATATCCAGTCATCAACTGAAAACTGCAGCTCTTTTCTTCGCACATTGGCATAGGATTTCTGGCGGCTCTGGGCTGTTTTCAATCTTTCTCGAATGAGCTAAACTTTCTGCATTGCCTCATGAATTAAGTCTGGCCCTATCAAAGTAGCTTCACCGAATTCAAACAAACCTATAGGAGATCTACACCTCCTACCATACAATGCCTCAAACGAGGCCATCTGAATGTTGGAATGGTAGTTGTTGTTGTATGCAAATTAGATAAGAGGAAAATGGTCATCCAAATAACCCTTAAAATCAATCACACACGCTCTTAGCATATCCTACAAGGTTTGCATGGTCAGCTCATCTTATCCATCGGTCTGCGGATGAAAAGCGGTACTAAGTTTTACTAGAGTGCCAACTCCCTTCTGAAAAGACTTCCAGAAATGGGAGTTGAACTGGGCTCCCCTGTCTTAAATGATGGACAAGGGTACCCCATGAAGTCTTACTAACTCTCGGATATAAAGTTTGGCATAGTCCTTCGCTGAGTCTGTGGTTTTGACTAGAAGGAACTGGGCTGACTTGGTCATCCGATCTACAACCACCCAGATTGAGTCATGCTGTCGGCGAGTCCGCGGTAGACCTATAATAAAGTTCATATTTACCTCTTCCCACTTCCACGTGGGTATACTGATATCTTGAGCCATGCCCCCTGGCCTTTGATGTTCCACCTTGAGTTGCTAGCAGTTCGGGCACTTAGCCATGAATTCGGCAATGTCTTTTTTCATGTCGTTCCACCAGTAAATGTCCCTCAAGTCACGGTACATTTTAGTAGCACCAGGGTGAATGGAATACCTTGAGCGGTGTGCCTCATCCAAAATCTGTTGTCTCAACTCACCAACATCTTGCACACACAACCTTCCCTGGTAATGGAGCACTCCATCTCCCCCTAGGGAGAAAGCCTCAACCTCTATTCTAAGAACTACTTCCTTGAGTTTAAGTAGAACTGGATCTTCATCTTGTCTGAACTTAACTTCAACTACCAAAGATGAATCTGACCCATTTTGCACAAATACTCTGCCTTCGACTGAGTCTATCAGGTGCACCCCTAACCGGGCTAATTTGTGAACATCCCTTGCTAACTCCCTTTTTCCTCCCTCAAAGTGAGCTACACTTCCCATAGATCGCCTTCTTAGGGCGTCAGCCACCACATTGGCCTTGCTCGGGTGATACAACACACTTATGTCATAATCCTTTAGCAGTTCCAACCACCATCTCTGGCGCAGGTTTAGGTCTTTTTGGCTGAACACGTACTGAAGACTCTTGTGATCTGTAAATACATCTACGTGATCTCGATATAAGTAGCGTCTCCATATTATTAATGTGAATACCACTGTTGGCAACTTCAAGTCATGAGTTGGATAATTCTTCTCATGAACTTTGAGTTGCCTAGAGGCATAGGCTATCACTTTTCCCCGCTGCATCAGAATGCAACCAAGTCCAACTCTGGAGGCGTCACAATATACTACAAACCCATCTGTTCCTTCTGGCAGGGTCAAAACTGGAGCGGTAGTGAGTCGAGTCTTCAACACCTGAAAACTCTTCTCACACTTATCTGAACACTGAAATTTTACCTTCTTCTGGGTTAACTTGGTCAGAGGGGATGCTATGGAGGAGAAACCTTCAACAAACCGTTGGTAATAGCCTGCTAAGCCCAAGAAACTCCTGATCACGGTAGGAGAGGTAGGTCTCGGCCAATCCTTTACTGCTGTAATTTTATGAGGATCTACTTCTATCCATTCGCCTGTTACCAAATGACCCAAGAATGACACAGACTTCAATCAGAATTCACACTTGCTGAATTTGGCGAATAACTGGTGATCTCGAAGGGTCTGTAAAGCTAACCATAGATGATTGGCATGCTCTTCCTCATTTCTAAAGTACACCAAAATGTCGTCAATAAATACGATGACAAACATATCTAGGTACGGTTTGAAAACCCTATTCATTAGGTCCATGAAGGCTGCTGGGGAGTTTGTTAACCCAAAGGACATCACCACAAACTCATAGTGACCATACCGAGTTCTGAATGTTGTTTTCGGTATGTCACTCTCTCTAACCCTTAACTGATGGTACCCCGACCTCAGGTCGATCTTGGAAAATCAACTGGATCCCTGAAGTTGGTCGAATAGATCGTCAATTCTGGGCAAAGGGTACCTGTTCTTAATTGTGACCTTATTCATTTGACGGTAATCTATGCACATTCTGAGGGTACCATCCTTTTTACGCATGAATAGCACTGGAGCACCCCAGGGAGAGATGTTGGATCTGATGAAACCCTTATCAAGAAGGTCCTTTAGTTGCTCCTTCAGCTCCTTAAGCTCCGTTGGATCCATTCTATAAGGAGGGATGGGGATGGGCTGAGTGTCTAGAAGGAGATCTATCCCGAAGTCTATCTTCCATTCAGGGGGAACTCTAGGAAGATCTTCAGGAAATACATTTGGGAACTCGCCGACAACTGAAACTGACTGAATGGTTAGGGCCTCAAAGTTGGAATCTTCAACCCGAACCAGATGATATAAACATCCCTTGGAAATGAGTTTCTGGGAATTAAGGAAGGAAATAAAACTACCCTTAGGCGTTGAACTGCTGCCCGACCATTCTAACACGGGCTCATCTGGAAACTGAAACTTGATAACTCTAGTCCTGTAGTCAACTGAGGCATAGCAGGTGTGTAACCAATCCATGCCTAGAATAAGGTCGAATTCGACCATGTCTAGCTCTACAAGATCAGCTAGAATGATTTTATTCAAGGCTGAGACTAGGCAGCTTCTATACACTCAGCTGGCTCTAACTAACTTGCCAACTGGGGTGGAAACTGAGAATGGTTCTGATAGGACCTTTGGACTGATGCCAAATTGAACTGCTACATATGGAGTTACAAATGAAAGAGTAGCTCCTGGATCGATTAGGGCATATACATCTAGGTGAAAGAGACGTAACATACCAGTAACTACTTCAGGTGAGCTCTCTTGATCCTGACGAGAAGAGAGAGCATAAAAATGATTTTGGCGTTGAACTCCATCTGTACCTTATGGGTTGGCCTGCTGAGCTGGTTGGCCTGCTGGAGCTGATGAGGTAGTGGATTGTGATCTCCTTCGCCCTACTGATGGGCACTCCCTAAGACTGTGTCCAAGATGTCCACACCCAAAGCAGCCCTCTCGTCCCTGAAGGTATTCTCCTGGGTGATTCCTAACACACTTGGGACAAGCTGGATACTTGTTTCCTATACTATGGGCCTGAGACTGAATGCCAGAAGACCCACCCCTCCGATCTTGGTGTGACCGAAAGGTTGGTGCGACCGAAAGGTTGGTGCGCTGGCTGAGCTAGGTGTTGGGGCCCTTTGTTGTTGCTTCTGTGGGCGGCTACCACCGCCAGAACTCTGGTGGCCAAAATCTGTATGACCAGTTCTTGCCCGCTTGTTCTTACGTTCCATATCTTTCAGCTTCTCTGCCTCAATCTGCTGGGCATACACAATTAATCTAGAAAGGTCCATGTCCTTGATTAGCATTGCCGTCCTGCACTCTTTGAGGACTAGATTAGATACTCCATTTACGAACTTCAGCATGCGATCCCGTGGCTCAACCACCATCTCTGGAGCATACTTTGATAGTCTAGTAAAATCCAGAGCATACTCCTCCACTGTCCGGTTGCCCAACCGTAGGTTCATAAACTCTGCCATCTTAGCCTCCCTCATCTCCCGAGGAACGAACCTATCCAGAAAAGTGGTATGAAACTCCTCCCACTCAACCAGTCCTGCTTCTGCTGATCGCCCCTCCTTCCACTGCTCATACCAAACTTGGGCTACCCCTTTTAGCTGGTAGGCAGCCAGGTCAGCACTCTCGGAGGAGCTAACACCCATGATCCGAGTAATCTTTCTGATCTCATCTACAAAGCCTTATGGGTCCTCTCCCACCTTTGTTCCATAAAAGTCTAGAGGGTTCATCGGGATGAAATCCCACACCCGAGCAGCAACTGCAGACCCATTTGTGGCTACTGGAACCACCTGCTGGTTCACTTGATTGGTGACGGTCTGAGCAAGCAACTGAATGGTTGCCCTGAATTTGGCGGTAGACAAAGAGTCGTCCTGAGGAACTGCTGGAGCTGGTGGAGTGGGTCTGTTAGCGTTTTCGTCCATTTCCATGGCGAGGAGGCATTGTTCACTGAAAGGAAATGGGACAAGATTTAGAAAGACGCCTTTGGAATTGGACTTTAACGCACGATAAAGAGCATGAACAAAAAGGGAATTTTCCTAATAACATCTCGTAGTCTCCTTGTCATAAGTGTGGCGCACTTCACACCCATGAAAATGACTCTACTCGATACGGCTTTTAGACCTTCCGAGGATATTCTAAACCTAGTGCTCTGATACCAAGTTTGTCATGCCCCGAGCCTACACCCTGGACGTAACACGGTACTTGAAGCCACAAGTGACCCCAAGTCAACCCCTGGTCTATCATACACTAGCATTCTGAGTAAACATGCACAACGGAACTTTTAAATAACAGATTTATCAATTTAAGAAAATGTAAAGACTGAAAGTAGAGAAAGAAATAATATATCTAAAATACAATTCTGAAAGACAAGTCTGGTCTAAAAGCCAACTACTGAGGAGTTGCTGGGACAAGACCCTAGCTAACTCTAAGTCTATACAAAACCATATCCAAATGAAGTAAATAAACAAGGCCCCTGAATGATGAGGACTCACACTCTGATCTGCTGAAATGGAATGCTCTGAAACTAAAGTAACTATCTGTGCTGAATCTAAGAACCTATAGTTGTATCATGAAATGACAGCATGAAAAGTATGCATCAGTACTTTGAATGTACCGAGTAAGTGGGAGAAACATACTGAATATAAAGTATGAACTGAAATGACATGCCATGACCAGCTGGTAAGCTGAACTGAACTACTGATATAATCTGAAATGGTAAAGACGACCCTGTCTGATGGTCAAGGATATGCCCTAAGTCAGAAACACTAAATCTGAGATACTATACTAAATTGAGTTGCTTATTCTGATACTGGACTGGACTAACTAGTGGGAGAGTCTATAACCGACATATAACCACGTGAGCTAGACATGGATTCCGATGTATACACCCCATCGGTAGGACCCAATATACCTTGCCAGGGTATAAAGGCATGAACTGGGTGATCACAAAAATATCTGGGGCCAATCAGGCCAAGTAATACTGTAACCTACGCTGGCAACGTAGTTCTGGGAACCTGGGTGCGCTGGAACCCCGGTCCGCTCGTTGCTAAGTTCTACTCCCACTGGAAAACCTAAACTGAACTACTAAGCTGATAGCTCGAAACTGGGGCCTAAGACTAGTTAGGAACGAATAACGCATGTACCCTGAGAGCCTTATCGGACTAGATTCTGAAACTGGGTTCTAAGATTGGTCAAAGCTGCTTATCTAGAAGCGTCGTAACCGTCTACAGAATAACTAATAACTGAACTGGGGTACTGGGGCTGTTCAAAGCCATAACTGAATGTCATGACTGCCTAATTTACAAAATAACTGAAATCTGAATCTGAGTCTAAAAACTGGGAGGCACCACTGACACCTCGAAAATAAACTGGAGTCAAACTAATAAGTTGACATTTTCTGGACAACACTGAGGTTGCTAAAATCTGACTGAAGCTAGACTGATATGATTCTAACTAAGACTAGACTGATAGAGTTCTGTGTTCTAACTGACTAAATTTCTAAGCTGCTATTAGAGAATTTCATTTAATGTACTAAAGTCATTCTGATTCATGGGATATTTACCCAACACATATGTAAAGCAAGACAATTCTAGGAATTCAACCCAAAGCATTCTTCACTTACTAGAGGGAATTTAATAAGTAAAATCATTACTCAAAAGTTAGGGCTTAAATTCACTTTTATAATAATACTTACAAGTTGATGAGGAACTGATGAAGATTATATTAACAATAAGTGTAAACATCATTCTGAGTGAAATCAACAAAAATAAACATGAATGCTTCTCATATTAGAAAGATCAGGTCTTAAAACTAATAGAAGAAATTGAGGAGGACCTTGGGCACAAGGGAAGGATAATCCCCTTGCTAAAACCCCACTTACCTGGCGAATAAACGTGGAGAATATGCCTGAAAATCGAAGAGAAAAGTTCAGCCCTAGCCCTTGCTCTTAAATACTCTAAGAGAGACTTCTACGATGTTCCTCTAAGATTAGCATGAGAATGAGGGGAGGATCCATTTTTCCCCACTAAAACGTCTGAAATTAGTGCTTAAATGAAGCGGTTTAATGCTTTGGAGAATTGGAAATTACTAAATAGCTCTTAGAAATTCACTGGGAAAACTGTCAGGTGCCTCTAATGGATGACCTATCGACTCGTTACTAGGTCCAACGAGTCGTTGGGTCCTTCCGTCAAGTTCACTGGAACAAATCTACTGACTCCTGACGGGCACATGACAAGTCGTCATGACTGAGAATGACTCGTCGTGTCGTCCGTCAGGTACACTAGTAATAAAGCTAGAAAGGACTGGAAACAAAGGACCTGACGAGTCGATATTGCTGACGATGACTCGTGGTGACCTTCTGTCAATTACACTACAAAATCCTCGAATTTCTTAGCTCTGGGTTGGCAACGGTCGACTTAACGAGTCGTAGGGCCTGCTAATGACTCATGGTGTCGTCCATTAGGAATACTAGTGTATATTTTTGGCATCTTTCACATGGTTTACCTGACGAGTCATTGGGTCCCTTAACGACCCGTCAGGTTGGTCGTTCTGCAATATTTCTGCTGTTTTCTATATTTTCTGATTAAAGTCCCGGATGTTGATTTTTAGCTTTCGGGGCATTACACAAAATCCACAGGCACTAGGGCTCTCAAAAATATTTCCCCTGAACCCTGCCATTAATTTCAATAGTTGATTTTGAAATGTCACTACTAGGGTTAACCTCTAAAATGGCTTCTCAAAATCTCATCCCTTTGATATACCTGAAGGTGCTAGAGCACAAAAAACTCTCCCTCCTCCTGACTCTACCGAAACTAGGACAACATGAGGGGCCGAATCCTTTCCCATGGTAGCTCTGACTAGAACCAGAGAACTATAACACAGGGAGTAAAAAAACTCACTTTGAGCCTCTAATCTATCTCTCATATTGGTAGGAGGGCGATTGGGACCCTCTTCCAACATCAATGCCAATAAATCTTGTAGCCATCTGTCTTACTGTAGGGAAATTCTAAAACATAGGCACGATTTTTGATTTCAAACACCTCTTACATCTTTGCTCTATAGCACGATCTATTAATGAACAAAGTGAAACAACTCCTACATGCCCTGTAGCCTCCTAATTATAACTATGGTGCAAAACATACCCATAAGAAAGATTCTACTATACACAACTTGTGGACTCCCTAGGATACAACTTCGCTCTAATACCAAGTTTGTCACGCTCCAAAACTGGGGGAGGGCGTGACTGGCTCCTGATACCTGACTAACCGAGAAGCGAACTATATAGCATCTATAACTGTAACACCTAGGCCTTCCAGACCACCTATCACAATCAACTAGAGTAAACATCTGGACCCATAAAGTCTCAACTACCACAAATAAATAACTAAAACACCGATAAGGCTATGACTATGCTAAACCAAGCAACGGAAAGACGACAAGGCCACAAATTGAATAATACTACACATACTAAGTCCACAAAGCCTCTAATGAGTAAACTGAACTGATGGTCGAAACAGGGCTCCGACCTACCCATAAGTATAACTCAAAACTCAAGATAAAATAATAAAATCCCTAGCTCCATAAAGAAAGGAGCATACCTACATATCCGCTGATCTCACAAACTGCTACTACCATTGGCAATCCCAGCCTCTGCCTGCACCTGCAGCATGAATGCAGGTCCCCAGGCAAAGGGACGTCAGTACGAATGAAATGTACTGGTATGTAAGGCTGAAAATTGTAAATATATAAGATAACAATGATAACTGAGCCGAAAAAATAAGGAACAGCAACAACTTGGAATCTTGGAACCTGAAACCTGACAATAAGTCAATACTAAAGTGAAATGCAACAAAGTAATGCACAAGAAAAACTATAACTGTAATACCGGCGGCCAGCCGACTATAAAATCCATATAAGAATGCCGCCAGTCGGTATACAGTACTGGGGTAAAATAAAATATCTCCAGCTGATGTACCATATCGGGGTAAAATAAGAATATCTTCAGCCGGTGTATCATACCGGGGTAAAATAAAAATATCTCCAGTCGATGCACCATATCGGGGTAAAATAAAAATATCTCCAACCGGTGTACCATAACGGGGTAAAATAAAAATATTCTCAATCATAATCATAAATGGAGTCGATAGGGCTTATATTGAGTCAATTTAAGTAATACGGCATTGAAATGATAAATGATAAATCTGTGGCCAGAATAGACCTCTTTCGTGACATATAAATGCAAGTGAGCACATATACCATGTAAAATTGGCAAATATGCACATATATCACGTAAAGATGTCAAATTATATACAAATATGTCAACTAAGTGACTCGACGGACCTTCAGGAGGTTTAGAAAATATAAGAATTTTAGTAGGCTTATAAGCAATGTCTTACAAATAATCTAACCAATTTAACGTATCGCTTGAGTAGAAGTTCATAGATTCTCATTTCTATACAATCCTTTCATATCTGGGAACTACATATATATACTTCCCACAGGGTGGTTCCTTTACATGTATCGACAACTATATACTGGAATTCTAATATCAAACTTATTATGTCGATGAGCACATATAGTTCTTAATTCATTTGTCTTATTTGCAGGAAAACATGGAAATTATAGCTGGAACTTGGAGTTATTTGTCATAACGCTTAGCATACACATAGAGTTGAGAGATGGACCACAGACATACAACATATGAGATTTCTGTATAACGTATAAACTCTTATTTATTTAACGGAGTGACCTCTATGAGATTTCTTGGTATTCAAAGTTCTGAGCTTAACTGATAATTATCATAGCATGTGCTTATACTTATTTAGACATTAGGAACATTAGTACATCGGAGAATCTCTCCTCTGAATTTAGGAAATTCAAATGATAACTCAATAAGAGCTAAACTTATGGATGTATGACTTGAATATAACTGAAAGAATTCAACTGTATGTTATAACATGAAAAGAATATACATTAAGACTTCTTACCGGGAAGACTTATAATGACTTGAGTTCATAGACTTGTGCGCAACTTCAAATACTTGACCGAGACATTAGCATGATTCTCGGAATATGATCTCTTGAAAACTTCTTAGATTATCATAACACACTTCAACATAACTTAGGTACGTGAAGACATAACTTAAGAATCTGAATTTGGGATTTGTTCAACTTGGGAACTCATAAGATACTCCCTAAGTGTTGCCTTATAGGCAAAAAAAGACTTATAGCCGTAATTTAGACGATGTTGGATTGACTTACATAACTTTGTAATTGAGTTTAAGAATGCTAGGCATCACTATGCGTATCTTAGAAGCTTTAGGATTTACAACTTTAAGATTTGAAAGATAATTTCAACATGGATAACTTAACAAATTTGTTTGAAAACATAATGAGAAACTTTTCTTTAACTTGAGTTACTATCTCAAAAACATTCGATTCTAATCATTTCATAAGAAGTTACCACTTTACTGGTCATTCCTCAACTTAACCCATACTGAACAGAAACAACTTTATTCATAACTCTTTTACTAAACATCTTTAGAACAGGGTTAATCTTCCTAGTTGTTTCCCTAACTTGTTCACAATCGTAACCCCTATCATCTAATTTAAAACCCTTCAGCTCTACTTTCCTTATTCATCATAACTTCTTTGCCAAAAATGATTCAATCTATACCCCAAGTCTTTACTCTCATGTTCACTATTCTATCAATTCTCATACGCACTTACCTCTTTACCTAATTGATAACTTTATCTGCTAAACCTCTTCTTGCTTATATTTTAATGTTGTTCAAAGATTCTAGAAAGCAATTATAGGCAAAGAGCATATTATTCACATATTAACTTAAAAGGCCTACCATTTACTCTTATCTTCCCTTTTTATAATGTCACAAAAAGATTAACAACTTAGCCACGCTTTCCTTGTTAACATCTATCGACTTAGCTTATTCGTTACGCGGCGCTTGCTTAGCTTTAAGGAGGGGAAACATAAAATATCCTTTTTTACCTTAAGCACTTTAAAATATAAACATATAGGAGGGAATAACCGTATTATGAAAACTTCATTTCAATAAGCTTGTTCACCTTCAATCGGCTTAACGTCATCTTCTTAGCTCAAGTTCAATCACACGTCGTCGTCTTAGAATTTCTTACAAATTTCACTAAGTGACCAGATCTTAACATATATTCAAAATCACATATACAAAATACTACAGAGGACCAGCTCATGGTGCCCACGTTAAGGGGACTTCACACTCGATTTACTACTACGACAACAATTGTATAAATATTATGTCTTTCGCTTTGCATTTGTTCGCTTCAACCATTCTTAATGATTCAAGATTTATGCCAAGTACTTCCAACCCTTTCGACAGAATCAGTCATGACTCAATATGATTTTTAAAATATAGGAATATTGATCCTTTCAATGACTTAGTTTCGTGCTTGAAAAATAAGGAAAGGGACGCCTTTACATACTTTGGCACGTCGACTCTAATTTTGCTGAAAATCCTCCTTTCAAGCTCACACCTTAAGGCTCCTTCAAGTCCAATTTACAAATACAATAAGCAGCAACTTCACTTCACCAACGTTCTGGAAAACTGGGCAGCAACATGCCACAAGAACACACACAAAAAAAAACAACGCAATACTACAACATTCTCCAAGTTTTAACTTCATAAACTCAAAGAAATCAAATAGGGAATTACTTACCCTATCTTGGAGATGTTGTTAACTAAAGTATGAGTAGGCTCCTACTCTTTCCTCTGCCTAGAACAAGCTAAAAATGCAACAACAACACAATCAACAACAAGAGAACCACAAGCCATGACTTTCTTCCAAGGTTCTCTTCCCAAAGCCCAAAAGAGACAAGTGTGAAGTTTCTTACCTGGGATATTTTTTTCACCATGCGATAGGGCTTTTAATTTTGTGAATTTTGGAAAAAACAATGAGGTAAAACGGAGTAGGAATGAGTTTTTTAGCTCAAAATTACTTCATATAGATGGGCTGGGCGGCACTCGTGCAACGTGCCCTCGCGCGCACCTGTTGCCTGCCTATATTGGCGCCCACACGCCGCGACGCTTTTTCTGCCAATAGTGCTATCTTCAAATGAGCATAACGTTTTACTCCAAACATAGATTGAAGAGCGGTTTTTTTCACTGTAAACTAGACTCAAATACCTTTCATTTGATAGGTCATAGGACTAAATTATTATATATTTTGATATATGTCTATTTAAAGTTGACCCTTACTTACAAAATTCACATACTCTTTGCTTTTCCCTTTACACATATTTCCCTCCTGGCCTAAGACCAACATACAACCCATAATTCCCTTAATACAACATATAAACATCAAATAATCATTAAAAAAAATTTAGGGTGTAACAATTGGGATCCATAAGGGACTCACAAGGTCTATAAACCCACTGAAATTATTTCTCATCGGTGATAGCACATGCCAGAATCATTTTTCAATTGGTAATAAACAGGCTAGAACTGTTTACCATCTGCAACATATACGCAAACCATTTTTCATCAGTAAAACACACGCCAAAACGTTTCCCATCGGTAACGCACGCACATGCTAGAACTATTTTTCTTTGGAAATAATATATGCCACATCTATTTCCCATCAGTATAAATACATTCAGGAATCATTTTCCATCGACATTAAAAGAATATGAAATATCATCATGCAACAATAAGATTGGTATGCACATATATGCACAAATATAAAACACAACCTATCACTCGATCCTACAACCGAAGATCATCTAGTCATAATTAAGTATCACATGATGTACAAGCCTCAATAAGTAATCACTTCATAATCATGGAATACCATCCATACATATCAAGCGATAAATATCAAGAGAGAAATAATGCATTCATGTGGTGCCTCATACTAGGAATCAAGCTCACATATTCAAAAAGTTCATCATTTAAAGAAAATAGTTTCCAATGTACCATAACATAACGTCGGTCTCTGGATAAATTCCCGTCATCTCATTTAGACGAGACCCTTATCACCCATTACTCCCTTTTAAACAAACAATCAATATATTAACACTTCAAGAAAGTCTTGATTTGCTTTAATCGGAGTCCAAAAAGTCAAAATACAATTTCGCCCTTCCTTAAAGCCTCTGAATGGTCCCAATCTGGTCAAATATTTAATCTTGATGAGTATACGAGTCCATGTATACCCATATTTCCATAAAAATAATCGACTAAAAAATCGGGTAAAACAGTCAACACCGAGCCTCGATGTTGAATCTAAGAATATCTTTCAAAATTGATATACCCATAGGTTGAAAAGCTTAAGCACCAAAAATTAGCTAAAAGAACTTGTTAAGTGACCCTCAAATCAAAGAATCTCATAATTACCAACTTAGGAAAAAAAAAACCCAAATTTCAAATTCTTAAAACCAATTAAATCACGAAATAATCCATGAAATAGGGGGAAAACATAATTAAATGGTTAGAATCTTACCCCCTAAAGAAATCAATCAAATCCCCTCTAAGATCTCCCAAAAATACCTTAGAAAAAGACCCTATCGATTTGGAAATTTTAGTTAAAAGCTGTCAGGGGTCTTCGCAATTACGAATAGGTCATCACAATTGAAAAAAACCCGAATTGGGCCACCTCTTAGATGTCACAAATGAGAACCTAAAATACCAAATTTAAATCTGACCTGCTATCACTAAGACATCGAAAACCAAATAAGATTCAAAAATGAAAACTGACAGTCTCCCCTCTGATATCGCTAATGTGAACCCGCTGTTGCAATTGAGAACTGGCAGGACAAACCTCAGTTATCGCTAATGCAATCCCTAAACCACACAAATGCAACATCTTCTAAAAATTCATACTTCGCAATTGCAAATCAGTTCTAATTTGCAATTGCGAATTACAATAGATACTAACACTTCAGCAAACTCAATATCAGTCAAAATCCCCAAATAGATCCTCACAACTCATTTTGAACCTCATATAAGCAAACCTAATATGTAGATTGACTAAAATCCACATTCCCAACTTGTTGAAATCATCAACTCACCAATTTGAGTTCGTTTTGATCAAAAGTTGACCATGGTCAATCTTAACTTCCTTAAAACTCCAAAAATCCAACCAATGATCCAAAAAGACTCTCGACCTAGGACTCCATACCAACTATACAAATAAGTCAAAAATCACCTTCTGAACCTAATAGAACTATCAAACTTCAAATCTGAGTTTGTTAACTTAAAATGTTGACTTTTTCAAACTTCTCAAATTTAAAACTTTCAAAATTAAAAATCTCACCTTATACATATTTGATCACCTCGAAAATTACATCACCCACCCTTGCAGGTTAAAAAAAATGTACAAAAGCTAAGGGAAGAGCAAAAATAGAGAAATCATACAAAAAGTCCAAAACAACCTTGATGGTTGTTACATTATCCAACACTAAAACACATGTTCATCTTCAAACGTAAAGAGAAAGAAAGTACCTGGACTATCGAAAAACTAGGGATATTTTCTTTGCATATCCACATTTGTCTCCAAAGTGGCTTCCTCCACTAGGTAGTGTCTCCATTTCACTTTCACCGAAGCTATCTCCTTGGACCTCAACTTCTGAATCACCTATATAAAATAGCCACAAGCTCATCCTCAAAAGATAGATTCTAATCCAACTTCACTGAGTCCCTTTAGATCATATAGGAACCATCAAAATGATACTACTTCAATATAGACACATGAAATATTGGATGCGCAGCTGATAGACCTGGAGATAAGTCCCAACTCATAGGCCTCCTCCATGATGCACCGAAGTATATCAAACGGAGCAATAAACCTAGGTCTAAGCTTGCCCTTCTTCACCAAACCTCATACATGGTTGATACTTTCAGCAAAACCTTCTCTCTAACCATGAAATCTAAATTATGAACCCTTTGATAAGCGTAACTTGTTTGCCTACTCCAATCTGTAAGGAGTCTATCTTGTGTCACCTTTATCTAATCCAAAGAGTCTCTCAATGTATCAATACCCAACGGTCTAACCTCAAAGGTATCAAGACATCCAATTTGATACCTGCATCATCTACCATACAAGGCCTCAAATGTAGCCATCTTGATGGTGGAACAATAGCATTGTTGTAAGAAAAATCTGCCAAGGGAAAGAACTAGTCCTAATTCCTCCAAAATGTATAATAGAAGCTCAAAACATGTCCTCCAACACTTGAATAGTCCACAAACTGACCATTTGTCTAAGAACGAAATGTTGTACTCACCTCTAGCCTAGTACCTAACTCCTTCTTCATGGACCTCCAAAACTATGATGTAAACTAGGTACCTTAGTTTGAGAAATAAAAATAGGCACGTCGTGCAAATGAACAATCTCTTAGATATAAATCTTGGCCAATCTCTCTGAATTGTAAGTGGTTTGAACTAGCACAGAGTAAGCAGATTTGGTCAATCTGTCAAGAATGACCCAAATAATATTGAATTTCCTCAAGGTCTGAGGCAACACAACTACAAATTCCATAACAATACACCCATTTTTACCAGGTATTGGCATCCTTTGGGTAATATTACCCAGTCTGTAGTGCTTATACTTCAATTGTTGGAAATTCAAATATTTAGACACAAACTTCACATTGTCCCTTTTCATCGTACACCACCAATAATGTTGTTTCAAGTCATGGTAAATCTTTGTCATCCCATATAAATGGAATATCTCAAACTGTGAGATCCTTCATGATCACCTAATCAAATCATCAACTCTTAAAGCACAAATCTGACCTTTAATCCTCAAGACGCCTTCCTATTCTATGATTTCTTGCTTAGCTTCACCCTTCAATACCTTATCTCAAATCAAACACAACTTCACATCTTCAAACTGCCTAGCATTAATTTGTTCCACCAAAAATAGGTGTGCTCAATTCATGCAAGAACTTTACTAGGCTTAGAAGTGAAAAGTCTTATGAAGCTATTGGCCAAAGTTTGAACATCCATAGCCAAAGGTCGCTCATCCTTAGTAAGAAAGCAAGGGGTACCCATACTCACCATTTTTTTTATCTCTACAATTTTGACCTTTCCCAAATGATAAAAGATGGTCATTTCATCCTTATGTAGCTCCTACTACCTTCACTATCTCAAATTTAGATCCTTCTAGTTAAATATGTTCTGTAGGCTGTGATGGTCTATGAAAATCTCAAAATGTACTCCATAAACATAATGCCTCCAAATTTTAAAGAAAATATTACCACCACCAATTCTAAGTCATGAGTGGGGTAATTCTTCTCGTGGGTCTTCAACTATCTTAAAGCATAGGCAATGACCTCTTCATTTTGTATCAAAACACATCCAAGGACAACTCGCAGAGCATCACAACACACCATGAAGACTTCACCTTCCATATACAAAGTCAAAATAGGCTCTAAAGTCAATAAAATTTTGAGCTTTAGAAATCTCAGCTCACACTCGTCAGACCATTGAAACACCACATTCTTCCAAGTCAACTAGGTCAAAGAAGATGTAATAGAAGAGAATCCCTCCACAAATTACCTATATTATCCAGTCGAACCTACAACACTCTAGATCTCAGTAGCTGAAGTGGGCCTAGCATAATCTCAGCCTGCTTCAACCATAGATAGATCTACCATAATTCCATCTTTGGACACCACTGCCTTAAGAACAACACAGTACTAAACCAAAACTCACAATTAGAAAATTTAGCATGTAATTGCTCATCCTTCAACCATTTGAGCATGATCCCTAAGTTTTTCCCATACTCCTCCTCACTATGGGACTATACTAAGATATCAGCGATGAATACAATTAAAAAAGAGTCCAAATAAGGTTAAAATTGTACATGTCGTATAATTTAAGCAATAAATTAGTACTTTCAAGGTTGGAATAAGAGCGCTTAATATGTAAAGAAGGATCTGTTGTGAGATATTTGAATCACTCTATAGTTGTATGATAAGATTTGAATTCAAGTAAGATGTAAAGCAAAAATTAGCAAAAGTTATTGTAAATTACTTTTTAAAATTCTCTGAAATTTGGGTCAGATGTCAGAGTTTTTCTCTCGATCTATGAGGTGTTATGCAGCCTACTACCTATCAATTTGAAGGTATATGAGCCTAATTCCTAATGCATTAAACTAATTGTCAATAAGACTTTGGAATAGACAGGTATTCATATTTTTTTGAGACTGCCCAAGTAGGCACATCAAAGTGGGACCTAAGTCAATGGAGAACTATATAAAGTCCCCATGGTCGATTTGTCATACCTTTATTATATTTTCTAGATCTTAAGTAGTGGAAACCCTATTACCTTAGTATTTTTAGAGTTCTTGATGGTCCTTATAGATTACTTCATGCTCCAAGCTTATTTCGAGTCTAGATCGCTGAAGCTATCGAGTAGCTCGTGTTTGTGTCATGTTTTTCCTTTGAGTTGGTGGTTTTTTCTTGTAGACCAGCTGGTTAACACCTCTTACTCTGTTATATCTATCTTATTATCAAATATATATATATCTGTAAGTATCATTAGATCTTTGTATTGAAGTTTCTAGAATTGAATCGGTAGAAATCTTATCGTATACTGTTGTATGTGTATTACATTATCAATGTAATATGGCATCAAGTTGGTTGGTTAAAGGACTGTTCATGGAAGTATCTTGGTGTCTTGTGGTGTAAATTTTTCCCATATCTCTTTTCAGCATGTTTCCATTGAATATCATCTTATCATTATTGTTATGTGAGTTGGCTATTTTGTAGCCCTTCAATCTTACTCTTACTCTTGTGTTGAATAACTGGTCATGTTGGGATTTACAGCAGAAAATATAGATCGCGTTTGTGCTTAATCCTTTGAGATTGTAGTACGTCGGTGGGATGGTTGAATACGTGAAATTGGAGTCTCATTGTAAATATTGATTGGCAGCATTGTTGGTCAATTTGTGGGTTATTTTGCATATATATTTGTGTGTTGATTGTGTTGTAATATATTTTTATTATCGTAATTCCTTTTGGAGGCTCAGTGAGGTCCTATAAGTCCATGACTATTTCCTACATGGTTGAGCCCAAGGATTTTGAAGACTTGTACGTCTATGACTATTTCTATCGTAGTTGTGCTTGTGAATATTTGATGCCTGCAAGTCCGTGATAATTTCTGGTGTGGTCATACGTGTGAATATTGGATTCCTGCAAGTCCATGACTATTTTCAACTAGTCTATAATTGTGTGTTGATATATATATGTTTCTTATTTGTATTGTTACTCTAGTTAGTTTTGAGTTTGGTACGTGAATCGGTTGTAAAATACAATTGTGTTGGAAAGTCTAGTTGAGACTGCTGTTATTGTGAGGTTGCTGGTTACACGTGGTTTGTTTGTTAAATATTATTGGTATTCCTTGTATGTCTTTTCCTGTTATTATGTACTTTCTCTTTTTGTCGTCTTACACACTCGATACATCTTCGTACTGGAGACCCGAACCTAGGAGTGTTGTGCATATGCTTGCAAGTGTTGGTTGACAAGCAGATCATGATCCACGTAGCTAATCAAGAGTCCTAGTTTTTGGTAAGCTCCAGCTTGTTCAGGTTACCAGTCTTTTGCATTTTGGTTCATATGTATATATTGGGTAAGCGGGGTCGTACTTTGATCATATATAATTATTGTACTCATAGAGGCTCGTATAGTTATGGTGTGGTTGTACAACTGTTATAGAACTGGTTGTCCATGTTGTATAGTTGTTGTTCTATAGGTGTGGCCTCATCAGCCTATTATGTATGTAAGTGTTGGTTTGGAGGCCAGCTTTTGCTATAGACTCTGATGTTAGTCATTGTCTTTATTATTGTTATATAGTGTTGTGTTGCCGAGCCTCGTCTACTCTAGTTTGTTGTTAGTTTTTTATTAATTGCAGGGTCACTCAGTCAATTGAGGCATCGAGTGCTGATCGTGCCTCCTCGGGTTTGGGATATCACAGAAATACTTCATTCATCAACTCCATAGATATCGTCGGAGGATAAGTCAAACCAAAGGACATAACAAGGAACTCGTAGTGGCTGTAAAGAGTCCTAAATAGTGTCTTAAGGATATCTAAAGCCCTATAGTTAAATGATGATGGCCAGATTTCAAGTCAATCTTAGAAAACACTATAGCATCCGGAAGCTAATCAAATAAATCATCAATGCGGGGAATAGGATATTTGTTCTTGATTGTCTCTTTTTTAGTTTTCTATAGACAATGCATATCTATATAGACCTATCCATCTTCTTGACAAATAACACATGAGTGTTTTAAGGAGAAACACTAGGGATGATGAATCCCTTACTCACAAATCATGTACACTCACCTTTCTACTCCTTTACCTTTGTTCGTGCCATCCTATATGGAAGAATGGAAATGGGCTTAAGTGCCCGGCTCCAAGTCAATACCAAAATCAATATTCCAATCAGGTGGAACATTGGGAAGGTTAATCAGAAACACTCATAGAAACACTCTAACCACTTTTGCTACCTACAAATGAGGTGTCTAAACACTAGCATCGCGAACATAGGCCAAATACGAGAGATAACCCTTCTCAACTAGTTGTTGAACTTTCAAAAATGATATAACCTTCTTCAGATAAAGACACTGGGTATCCCTCCAACTTAACATAAGGATATTTTGCATGGCTAGAATGACTACCTTACATTACAACCAAGGATCGTATGGTATGGAGAAAGCCAATCCATTTACAGAATAACATCAAATCTACCATATCAAGAATAATCAAGTCCACCCACGTGTCATAACTAAAAAAGGTCGCAGCAAATTTGTACACCCGATCCACTACTAAGGAATCGCCCGCTGGAGTAAAAACATGTATGGGTATGGAAATAAAATCACACATCATATCAACACCTGAAGAGAAATATGCAGACGCAAAGGAGAAACTAGAACTAGGATTGAATAAGACAATAGCAGGTCAATGGAAAACTGGAGCAATCCTGTGATCACAGCATCGGAGGCCTCTGCTTCTGTTCTATCTGGAAATGCACAGTAATAAGATCAATCAGCCTCTACCTAGGTAACTTCTCTACCACCACCTCAGCTAGTCTGTGTCACACCTCTACCTACCTAAGAACCTCCATGACCTCTAACCAACGGTGCCATAACTCTTGAAGGAGTCAGAGAACTCTGTTTCCACCTACCCTAGCTTAGATATGGGAATGTTGGGATCACCACAAGAAAAACAGGACTTGGGGACAACCACCTACTAAGAGGGACTCAAATAACCTGAAGATCTACCATAACCTAAAGGCCTTTGTGCGTAATCTTGAGAACCCTGATTCAAACTATAGGAACCTTATTTGAAATATCATCCCTCGGACTCCTAATTAGCAACATGTACTGGTCTACAAGACTGATGTTGGAAATCCCTTCCATAAAATCCCCTACCTCTTGATGAAGTTCCACTATAAGTACCAGAAGTACGGACTTCTTGTCCGTAGGACCATTGAACTCCTTACATCTGATAGGCTCATAATTCATGGACGAACCAATCACCTCCTAAAACCAATCCTTGGATGTTAGCATCTGATAGACTGCCATATGGATAGGATAGATCAAACCCCTCATAAGCCGGTGAATCCTCTCACTCTCATCAGGCAAAATCATTAACACATGATGGGATAAGGAATGGAATTTAGCCTCATACTTAGTCACAGAAATACCATCCCGAGTCAAGTGATCAAATTGGTTCCAACCCTCTTCCTACACACTATGAGGGATGAAATGCTCTAGAAATACTTGAGTAAACTACCCCCAACTCAAAGGAGGAGACCATGCTCGTGGTAAATAATGAGAAAATCATAGCATGCTCTCCCTGTCCACTCTTAAAATGTGGTGGATCCATCTACTTGAAGATCTCAAATCTCCTCTACTCATCATCTGTTATACCCGGGGGCTTAAAGATCGGACCCGAGAGTTGAAACAGAAAAATTGTGGAATTGATGCTGCAGGCACAGGACGAGTCGTGGGACAACTCATCCGAAGAGAACCATCTTTCTTCTGGACGAACAACACTGGGGCACCTCATGGAGACTTTCTCGGTCTGATGAAACCCTTATCTAGCAAATCCTTAAAC
>JACEIK010000543.1:367099-380693 GCA_018107945.1 Datura stramonium | reverse complement strand
CATGAAGATCCCATTATATCCTAAAATATGCAACAGTAAAAACTATACTAGACACTAAGGGTCTATTTGAAAAGTCACCTAACAATTGAATTTGAATTTAATTACATAGTTTGGCATGTTTTGTGTAATGACCCATCCAGTTGTTAAGGCCATAGTACCCTTGTTAGTGTCTCCATAGTAAAAGTGAGCTAATAAAACTCAAAGGTGGGGGTTTAAAAACTAAAATGTGTTTATAATCTTGATAATCAATACTATATTATGTTCTTTTAGGGGTGACCTACTGAACTAGGCCTCCGTAGGGAATTTTGGGACTACGAGTAAATTCGTAGCACTATTGTACAAAGGAGTACGCATTTGAAATGAAAAATTATTCAGTTTTACGGAGCTACTAGTTAAAGGTGCACCGCTGCAGTGGTGGAATTTTTCACTGCAGCGAGACTGTCGTAGCAGTCAGAGTGTTGTAGTAGTGATGGTTGGTAAGATGCCAACTCCCGCCATACGAGACATTGGCCGCCATAGTAGGTCCACTGCAGTGAAGGTAGTGATCGCTTGTAATTCTTCGAAAGTCGTAAGATCAGACCCGGGGGTTGAAATGGAGAAAATAGAATTTTTTGCACTAGGTCACATAACGAGTTGTTTAGTGACCCGTGAGATGCACCACGAGTCGTTAAGTGACTTAGGGGGAGGAGGGAAGACTTGGTTGAATTTTGAGATTTGGGGGCAACCACGAGTCATTAGGTGCACCATGAGTCGTGGTGACCCTCAGAAGGCAAGATTTCAGTTCAGGCAATGACTTGAGACGACAAATCATGGTGTTGGGCATGAGTCGTCCAGTCCCTCGTGGGGACTGGCTGTGTGCATATCCCTGCAAATTTATTAAGGGTTTTTACGTAATTCGTAAGTTCCTAATACCTATACTACATCATATTAAGCTTAGAAAAGGGTGTTTTAAGTGGGTTAAGCTCATTCTAAACCTATTTTCTTCCATGCATGCAAACCTAGTGGTTCTAAGGGGTGATCAAGCTTAGATTCATCAAGTTCTTCCCCAAATTTCTTTGGGTTCTCAAGAGGGTTGTGATATCAGATTTCTCCAGATATGTAGGGCTATGAATGGATGTATTCATCCACACTCATGCCCAATCCTTCTTCAATTTCATGAAAATTCTTGTTGATGAATCTATGAGGTTTTAACCCAACATGTGAATTCTCTAGGTATCAATCATTGGTATGACCTATACATGTTTCTAATGTTGAATTATGATTCATGGGCATATTTTACAATGTCTTCAATCACAAACTATACTTTCAAGTTTTATTAAATTATGATGCCCACCTATGAAAGTTCATGAAAATTGAGATTTACGATATATGTATCCAAGCATGATGAGATATTTATAATGACAGTATGATTTTGAATTACCCATGTCCATGTTCATGTTTTTGAATGATCAAGTTTAAGTCAAGCATGTTTAAGTATTGGGAAAGCCCATATGATCAAGTATGTTTCATGACCTAAACTTCATGTATTAACTTACCACATGGATTTTGGAGTCTAGACTCGCACTATTTTCAGCTTGTGGTATGGTTTGAATCAAGGTTCCTTATGTTATGCTTTTAGATTATGCATACATATTATGAGTTAGCTTCATCACTAGACGATAGTCAGCTTCGTTGACAAATGATGGAGAGCATATGCATATTTTTTAGAGTAGTGTCTAGCACCGAGTAGGCTAAGGGTTAGTCAACCTATGCCTCAAAACTAGTTCCAACGTAGGTATGTTCAGATTATTTGGGACCTCATTTGTGAACTTCCATTGCTCCCAAGGGGCCTTCAACTTGATATTGATATCATGGTAGCGTCCTTAACCCTGGCAGGGCTCTGGACGGCTCTGTCCACTTGAGTGTAATAGCCAGAATATTCCACGTACTGACAGCATATTCTAGTTGTATCATTTCATGATACAAGCTCAGATATTCAGGCTCAATCCCGCCATTAGACAAATTCTCAGGGTTAACACTTTCCCGCCAGAGTTTTTGAATCCTCATTTTTGGGGGGCCCTATTTTTTAGTTTTATTTTTAGTATTTTCAGTTTCAGACTATAGTGAGTTAGTTGGGGTCTCGTCTCATCAACTCCTTAGTAGTAGAGGTTTATCAGACATAGCATGTATTCAGTTTCAGAATCTTGTTAT
This sequence comes from Datura stramonium, assembly GCA_018107945.1. Taxonomy (NCBI): domain Eukaryota; kingdom Viridiplantae; phylum Streptophyta; class Magnoliopsida; order Solanales; family Solanaceae; genus Datura; species Datura stramonium. The sequence goes on along the minus strand of JACEIK010000543.1, from coordinate 378,503 downwards.
GTATTCAGATGTTATGATATTTCAAACTTCCTCTATATTATATATGTTAGACTTCCACTTGGTTATGTTGAGTTTAGATGTCATGTTCATGCCATGGGTCGACTTGGAGCCTCTTGGGGTTCTTTATCCCGTGTCTCAATCCGGGCTTATGTTCAGGTCGTGAAAAACTTGGTATCAGAGCATTAGGTTTTGAAGTGTCCTAGGGTGTCTAAAAGCCGCATTAAGTTTATTTTTCATGGGTGCGAAGAATGCCACACTTATGATGAAGAATCTACGAAACATTTTAGAAAATGCTCCCTTCTTTCATATCTAAGTCATGCGAGGAAATGTCTTTATCCTTCTAACTCGTGCTATACGCGTTTGCAGAATCATGCCTCCTCACTAAGTTAACGAAAGAAGGAATGGAAATGGAAATGGCCATGAGGATGGCAATGGGGATGGGTACCAGCATGCCCCACTAGCCCATGAGGATCATGTACCTGAGCAGGTGGCCCACGCAGAGTTTAAGGCTGTCATCCAGATGCTAGCTCAGGCTTTGACCGCCCAGGTCAACCAACAGGCAGTAGCACATGTCCCCCAAAATGGGAATGCGGTGGCGGAAAGAGTCAGAGATTTTCTGAGGGTGAATCCTCTGGAGTTCCTTGGGTCAAAGGTGGACGAGGATACATACGAGTTTATTGATGAGGTTCTAAAGATCACCCAAATCATGGGGGTGACTGAAGAGGAGTGAGCCAATCTAGCCTAGTATCAGTTGAAAGGGGTTGCGCACATTTGGTTCAAGTAGTGTAAAGATAGCAGGACAGTTGGAGCAGGCCCCATTGGCTGGGATGAGTTCCATACTACATTTCTAGATCGATTCTTCCCTCGTGAAATGAGGGAGATTAAAGCAACTAAGTTTGTAAACCTCAAGCAAGGAAAGATAAAAATTCAGGAGTATGCCTTGGAGTTCACTCGCCTGTCCAAGTATGCACCTGAGATGGTGACAGATCAGAGAGCCCGAGTGATTTGTGCATGGTATAGTAGACTATCTAGTCAAGAATTGCCAGATCGCGATGATTCATCAGGAAATCGACTATCCTCGGATAGTTCTGTACGCCCAGCAGATAGAGGCGGTACAGGTGAGTGAGAGGGAGAGAGAGGCTAAGAGGGTCAGGACTGATAGCTTTGGATTCTCCCTATAGAGACCTGGTGGTGGGCACTGTCAGCAGTCCCACCAGAGATCTTCAGCCCCAACATCGTCAGCTACGAGTATGTCATCCATATGCAGGTGTGACTAGAGGGGACGAGCATCAGTCTCTAGAGGTCAGGGAAGCAGACCCGCAGATTTCAACATTCTAGAGTGTGGTAGGTACGGCCGGAGACACAAGGGCCAGTTCTTAGCAAGTTCAGGTGCTTGTTTCGGGTGTGGGAAGCCCAGACATATGCTTAGAAATTGCCCAGCAGCCTGATAGGGCCATGATAGGGGCCGAGGCCCAGCCTCTAGTTCATCCGCTCCACTAGCCCAGCTCAACATGGGGCATCTACTAGTGCGGGTGGTGGTTAGTGCCAAAACAGATTCTATGGCCTAGTATCTCGTCAGAAGCAAGAGGTCTTCCCAAATGCACTTACTAGTATGTTACGAGTATTCCACTTTGATGTATATGCATTGTTAGATTCAGGGGCTACTTTGTCTTTTGTAACGCCCTATGTTGCTAGTAGTTTCAGAGTCAATCCCAAAATCTTATCAGAACCCTTCTTAGTCTCTACTCCAATCGGTGATTCAATTATAGCTCGACGGGTATATAAAAATTATCTTGTCACTGTTCTTTAGAAAATCACCTCAACATATTTAATAGAGTTATCCATGACCGATTAAATATTTTCTTCGGCATGGATTGACTACATGTATGTTATGCCTCAATCAATTATAGAACCCGTGCAGTAGAGTTCAAATTTCCAGGTGAGCCAGTCCTAGAGTGGAAGGGTAGTTCAACTGTGATGGTAGGTCGCTTCATCTCCTACCTTAAGGCCAGAGGATGATCTCTAAGGGTTTTGTGTACCATCTAGTTAGAGTTAAGGATGCTATGTCTGAGACCTCGACTATCCACTCAGTTCCCGTAGTGCGTGAGTATCCAGAAGTGTTTTCAGATGATTTACCAGGAATTTCTCCCGAGCGGAAGATCAATTTTGGTATTGACCTTCTTTTCGATACGCAGCCTATATCTATTCCTCCTTACAGAATGGCTCCAACTGAGCTAAAGGAGTTGAAGGATTAGTTGAAAGACCTCTTAGATAAGGGTTTCATCAGACCTAGAAAATCCCCATAGGGTGCCCCAATTCTCTTTGTCTGAAATAAGGACGGTTCCCTTCGGATGTGCATTGATTATCAGCAATTGAACAAAGTTACCATCAAGAACAGGCATCCTCTCCCCAGGATTGATGATTTGTTTGAACAGCTTCAGGGTGCTAAGTTCTTTTCAAAGATAGACCTTAGATCTGGATACATCAGCTCAGGGTTCTGGAGAGTGACATTCCGAAGATAGCCTTCAGGACTCGATATGGTCACTATGAGTTTTTAGTTATGTCTTTTGGACTAACAAATGCTCCTACAACTTTTATAGATTTGATGAACAGGGTGTTCAAGCCATATTTGGATATGTTCATGATTGTGTTCATAGATGATATCCTTATCTACTCTCGGAGCGAAGAGGAGCATGCTGCTCATTTGAGGGTGGTACTACAAACCTTAAAGGATCGTCAGTTGTATGCTAAATTCATTAAGTGCGAATTTTGGCTAGACACAGTGGCTTTTTTGGATAATGCAGTATCAAGTGAGGGTGTACAGATGGGCTCTCAAAAGATAGAAGCGGTGAAGAATTGTCCTAGACCAGTGAGTCCTTCGAATATTAGGAGTTTCTTAGGTTTAGCTGGTTATTATCGGAGGTTCATTGAAGGGTTTTCATCTATTGTAGCACCGTTGACTAAGTTTACATAGAAAAAAGTGAAGTTTCACTAGTCGGAGGCTTGTGAGAAGAGCTTCCAAGAGTTGAAGACTCGACTCACCTCAGCACCGGTGTTAACCCTACCTGAGGGTACCAATAAGTTTGTGGTGTATTGTGATGCTTCAAGGATCGGCCTTGGTTTTGTATTAATGCAACACGATAAAGTTATATCCTATGCTTTCAGGCAGCTGAAAGTCCATGAAAAGAACTATCTGACTCACGACCTCGAGTTGGCAACGGTAGTATTTGCCTTGAATATTTGGAGACACTATTTGTACAGGGTCCATGTGTATATGATTACAGACCACAAAAGCCTACAGTACGTATTTACCCAAAAGGATTTGAATCTATGCCAGAGGAGGTGGTTGGAGCTTTTGAAGAATTATGATATGAGTGTCATTTATCATGGGGGCAAAGCTAATGTGGTGGCAGATGCTCTTAGCATGATTTCTATGGAGAGTGTGTCCCATATAGATGAGGAGAGGAATAGCAAGTGAAAGATATGCATCGACTTGCATGACTAGGAGTTCGTTTGGTGGATTCAACGGATGGTGGTGTTATTGTTCAGAATGGATCAGAATCTTCCTTGGTGATCGAGGTCAAAGCTAGACAAGACGAGGATCTGATTTTGGTAAATTTGAAGGAAGCCATTCATAATCGTAAAGTGGAGCTCTTCTCCATGGGGGAGATGGTGTGTTAAGATGTCAGGGTCGTTTGTGTGTACTGGGTGTTGATGACCTGAGGGAGCGGATGTTGCATGAGTCTCATGGTTCCAAATATTCTATACGTCCTGGTGCCACCAAGATGTACCGTGATCTATAGAAAGTCTATTGGTGGAATGGCATGAAGAAGGACATAATGGAGTTTGTGGCTAAGCGTCTGAATTGTCAACAGTTGAAGGTTGAGCATCAAAGACCCAAAGGTGTGCTCCAATACAATGTATCCCTACCTAGAAGTGGGAAGAAATCAATATGGAATTCATTATAGGGTTGCCTCGTACTCGTTGATAGTATGACTCTATTTGGGTTGTTGTAGACAGGTTAACTAAAGCAGCTCATTTTCTACCGATCAAAACTATTGATTCAATAGAGAATTATGCCAAATTCTACAATTGAGAGTTAGTTCTATTGCATGGAGTGACCTTATCCATCATATCATACAAAGGTACTTAGTTTACCTCCCAATTTTGGAGATCGTTTCAAGAGGGACTTGGTACCCAGGTCAAGCTTAGCATAGTATTTCACCCGCAGACAGATGTTCAGGCAGAGTGAACCATTCAGACTCTCAAGGATATGTTGAGAGCATGTGTGATTGATTTCAGGGGAAGTTGGTATGATCATTTTCCTCTCATTGAGTTTGCATATAACAACAGCTACTATTCCAGCATTCAGATGGCTCCATTTGAGGCTCTTTAAGGGGAAGGTGTAGATCACCTATTGGTTGGTTTGAGGTCGGTGAGGCTACATTGATAGAACTAGATTCGGTTCATGAGGCTTTGGAGAAAGTTCATCTTATAAGAGAAAGGTTGAAAATAGCTCAGAGTCTTCAAAAGTCCTATGAGGATGTGAGGAGGAGAGAACTTGAGTTTGAAGTTGATGATTGGGTGTTTTTAAAAGTATCTCCCATGAAAGGAGTGATGAGGTTCAGAAAGAAGGGGAAACTTAGTCCCCGTTATGTTAGCCCATACAGGATTGTGATATGCGTGGGCAAGGTGGCCTATGAATTGGAGTTTCCCTCAGAATTAGCTTCAATTTATCCAGTTTTTCATGTATCACTCTTAAAGAAAAGCTTGGGTGATCCAGCTCTAGTTGTCCGAGTGGAGAGCGTAGATGTGAAGGATAGCCTTAGCTATGAGGAGGTTCCGATAAAAATACTTGATCGTCAGGTTCGAAAGCTAAGAAACAAAGAAGTAGCCTCAGTAAAGGTTTTGTGGAGGAACCATCATATTGACGGAGCTACGTGGGAAGCCAAAGCAGATATGATGGCTAAATACCCTCAGCTATTCCCTTCTGGTACAGTTCCATCTTGAGGTACTAGTTTCCTCCCTAGTACTCTATTCAGTTTCATGTTCAGTTCATGTCTCGCAGTTTCTTTCATGTCAATGTATGTATCTGTAATTCATGAATTCAGTTCAGTCATGTAGTTCAGCTCGGAGTCAGTCACTTCGTTAGTTTTCAACATAAATGTTTAGTATTTGGGTATGAAGATTACATTTCTCAGCTTTTCAGTATGATTTCCCATATTCAAGGATGAATGTTCCCAAGGGGGAGATATTGTAATACCCTGGAAGCCCTAAGATCAGAACCGAGGGTTGAAATGGAGAAAATAGAATTTTCTGCACCAGGTCACAGGATGATTCATTCAGTGACCCGTGAGGTGCACCACAAGTCATTAAGTTACTCGTGGGGAGGATGGAAGACTTGGTTGAATTTGGGGATTTGGGAGTGACCACGAGTCGTGGTCAACACCACGATTCGTTGTGTTAGCTGTGGTCAAGTATTGATTAAAGGTTGAAGAAGTATGGGTAGTGTTGGTCACAATTTGGTCACCACAAGTCATTGGGTACACCACGAGTCGTGGTGACCCTCAGAAGGCAAGATTTTAGTGCAGGCAATGACTTGAGACCACGAGTCGTGGTGTTGGGCATGAGTCATCCCGTCCCTCATGGGGACTGGCAGTGTGCATTTTCCTGCGAATTTATTAAGGGTTTTTTCATAATTCCTAAGTTACTAAGACCTATACTACGTTGTTTTAAGCTCAGAAAAAGGTGTTTTAAGATGGTTAAGCTCATTCTAAACCTATTCTCTTCCATGCATGCAAACCAAGTGGTTCTAAGGGGCGATCAAGCTTAGATTCATCAAGTTCTTCCCCAAGAGGGTTGTGATATCAGATTTCTCAGGGTAAGGAGGGTTATGAATGGGTGTATTCATCCATACCCATTCCCAATCCTCTTCAATTTAATGAAAATTCTAGTTGATGAATCTATAGGGTTTTAACCCAACATGTGAATTCTCTAGGTATCAATCATGGGTATGATCTATAGACATTTCTAATGTTGAATTATGATTCATGACCATATTTTACAATGTTTTCATTTACAAACTATGCTTTCAAGTTTTGTTAAATTATGATGCCCATCCATGGAAGTTCATGAAAGTTGATATTTACGATATATGTATCCAAGCATGATGAGATATTTATGATGAAAGTATGATTTTGAATTACCCATATCCATGTTCATGTTTTTGAATGATCAAGTCTATGTCAACCATGTTTAAGTATTGGTCAAGCCCATATGATCAAGTATATTTCATGACTTACCTAAACTTCATGTATTAACTTACCACATGGATTTTGGAGTCTAGACTCCCATTATTTTTGGCTTGTGGTAACCAAGGCTCCTCATGTTATGATTTCAGATTATGCGTGCACGTTATGGTCAGCTTTGTCACTAGACAATGGTCAGCTTTGTTGAGAAATGATGGAGAGCATATGCATGTCTTTGGGAGTAGTGTCTAGAACCAAGTAGGCTAAGGGTCAGTCAACCCTATGCCTCAGAACTTTGTACCAACGTAGGTATGTTTAGATTATTTGGGACCTCTCTTGTGAGCTTCCCCTTCCCCCAAGGGGCCTTCAACTTAATATCTATATCATGGTGGCATCCTTTGCCCTGGCAAGGCTCTAGACGGCTCTGCCTATTTGAGTAAAATAGTTGGGACCACGTAAGCTCTATCGTGGTAATTTCGGTTATATGATGAGTCTCCCATTGTTCCTCATGATTTCAGTTATGCATGTTCATCATTCATGATATTATGTTTTCAGCAAGTTTGACCCAATGTTCAGTTTTACTTATGATTATCAGTTTTCAGCTTTGGGTCACTCAATTCAGTTATTATATCGGTTATGTTTAAATCATGTTTTCAGATAATAAAATGCAAACCTTACTCTCAGACTCTTATGATGAAATGTTTTATGTTATTCATGATCACTGATTTTTATTACTAGCGGTTCTACTTACCTTACATACTCGGTACATTCGATGTACTGACCACATACTCTATTTTGCATCATTTCATGGTATAGGCTTAGATATTCAGTCTCAGTCCCGCTATTAGATAGATTCTTAGGGTTAGCACTTTCCAACCAGAGTTGGTGAGTCCTTATCTTTTGAGGGCCCTTCTTTTCAGTTGTATTATTAGTATTTTCAGTTTCAAACTATAGTGAGCTAATTGGGGTCTTGTCCCATCAACTCATCAGTAGTAGAGGCTTATCAGACATAACACGTATTCAGTTTCAAACTCGTGTTATGTATTTAGATGTTATAATATTTCAGACTTCCTCTATGTTATATATGTTAGACTTCTGCTTGGTTATGTTGAGTTTAGATTTCATGTTCATACCATGGGTCGACTTGCGGCCTCTCGAGGTTCTTTATCCCGTGTCTAGATCCGGGCCTATGTTCGGGTCCTGACATCATTATAGTGAGATACACGAGGCANATAGTGAGATACACGAGGCAGAATGTGTGTGTAAGCAAATTATTTTGATGTATTCACCTCATAGTTCTAAGGCAAAACTGTGAGAGCTAAGAGGCAATTTTTCCAAGGTTAGGACATATTTTCCACCTTCTAGGTAAGCTTTCTTCATCAAACTTTTCGTCTATCAATCCTCTAACTCCCTAGAATCATTGGGAGGTTACTAATGGTGGATTGAGAGTTAGAACCCTTAAACTCATGAAAGTTAGGGAAAATTGCATGGGTATGAATGATTATTATTTTCTAGGTTTTTAAGCTGACAATTTACACTTCCTAGAATGGAATTGAATATTCTAGTTCATAATTGTGATAATTTTCGAACCTAGAATTCAATAAAAATGAGATCCTTTAGCATAAAAACTTCATTAAATGGGGGTTAAAGGAGTAGAAACTCCAAGAACTAGGGTGATGTGATCATTGTGGGATTAGAGTATGAAAAGTTAATCAGTGGGTAATGAATTGAACCTTGATAACGGGTAGAGTTAAGTGGGTTTGAATTCTCAAGGCCATTATTTTGAAGAATAGATAATTAAATACTCTTATATTATTAATTTTTAGATTTTGAGTATTCCGAGGCATTGAGAAAAGGAAAAGCTCCAGTAATGTAGAATGCTTAATCAAATTCTTCAGTTGAGGTAGGTCACGGTTTATTTGGAGTTAGATTTTGATTAGTCTCTTGTATGTATTATGAATTGATAAAGCATGCCTGGTTGGTTTTCGGACATGGATTGTGAACGAAATTTTGACTTTATAATGTTAATTGAAAAAGCTGTTAATTTTTCCAAGTTTGTTGAATATAACTTGTGATTATGGTGTGTACTTGTGATAACTAACGTGTACTTATTATTGTTGTCTTGTGTAAAGATTGAAAGGAATTCATACTAATATATGTTAATGATGATTGAATAATACACCATTACTCTGAAATGAGTGGCTCGAGTCCGGTGTGAGCTTATGGACGAGCAACTGTGTGATTGATCAGTTATTATATCAATAAGGATGAGTGTCTTGAGTCCGATGCGAGCTTACAGACGAGTGATTGTGTGATTGATCGATTATTATATCAATAAGGATGATCAATTCGAGTCCTAAATGAGTTGATGGGAAAGTGGTTATATGATTGATGAATGACTCGTGTCTAACATGAGCTGACAAATAAGCAGATGAGTGAAAGCGAGTACCGCATTGGTATAGTACATGAACACCTAAGGTCCTCTATAGGTCATGACTAGACATGCAAATATAACACCTATTGGAATGTGTGTACAGATGAGTCACAGATGTATGTTTCAGACATGGTACATAGTGAGACTGATGAGATACAGAGGCTACATAATTGTGATTCAGTATGGAATGATTCCATGATTTTGTTTGGTTACATTATAATTGCAAGTTCTTATGATGTCTTATTATTCTTGATTTAAAGACTTATATCTTCTGTGGTTGATTAGCACTGTTAAGCCTAAAATTGGTATATTAATTGAATGTGGTTGACTATTTGATTCCTTGCAATGCTGGTTACATATGGTTGAGCTTTGTATGGTTTTATTGATTTGTATGACGCCTACCAATATATAGTGTCTATATTGATGCTACTCCTGCACTGTTCTTTAAGTATAGGCTATGTTCCAGAGCCCTTTCGCGACCTTATATTAAGAGCTGCCATTTGTCTGATCTAAGGATGAGTTGTTCTTTCCATGCTTCCACAGATCTTCTTTTATATGGATGTCTATTTCATTAAGATATTGACACTATTTCTTTATTTTATTATTCTATATATTTTAGTTAGAGTCGTTGTATAACGACTTTTGAATTTTGAAAATTGTAATAGTTAGACTTCTGCTGAATGATTTTACACTTAATTTATCTTTATTATTTAACTCTTAAATGATTTATTTGGTTGATTGAATCTTTTTATGGTTGGGTAGTTGGTAAGTTATGGTTCTCTACCAGAGGATTAGTAAGGTTCTAATCAAAGTGGTCGGGTCGTGACTAAAGTTGATATCAGAGCTTTAGGTTCATCGATCTTATTATACAAGGATATGTCTAGTAGAGTTTTGCAAAATGGTACAGAGACATTTGTACTGCTCTTTGAGAGGCTGCAGGATACTAGGAAAACTCAATTCTTTCTTTCATGTTATTACTTGATTCCAATTGGTATCTAGTGAGCCAAATTAGTATCAAACCCCTTTCATTCGTTTCTCTCATAGGTGGTGAGAACATGTTCTAGAGGAGCTAGAGCAGAGGCACTCGAGCCGGCTGCTGGAGCCATAGATCGCGATACAACATGAGCAAGAAGAGGTGGTTGTGGTAGAGAACAGAGGGCAGCGCTAGCTAGAAACAACACTTAGGCTTCTTGTCAGGCTCGAAAGAGGTCTGAGTCCCCCACACCTGTAGAGATATAAGACAAGGTAACAGAGGAGGCAGCAACACCGGTTTAGGGTGGTGTTGCACTTGTTCTGGCTTTAGCAGATATACTGACCCAGGTGTTGAATCTATTAAGTGGGTCAGCAGGAAATAGGGCGGCACTCGCAGCTTTGGCAAGTCATCATTCAGGAGTGCAGTATGCTGCTGTTGTAGCTCCATGGATGGATGAGGTTTTAGATATTAGGATGTTTGTCAGTTCGGTGACTGGACCAGTAATGACTACTGATGAACATGATATATTCTGGAGGTTCACTAAAATGAAGCCTCCTGTCATTTATGGTATCAAATCGAAGGACGCATATAAGTTCATTACTGACTGTCATGAGAGGCTCTATAAGGTGGAGGTAGTTGATGTGCTGTGAATTTACAACACTTTTGATGCTTAAAACATAGAAAATATGTATGGTCATAGGTGTGTTTATACAGATATGATGCACTTTTACTTTGTTTTCAGAGAAATTATGTATTGGAGTTGAAATGTGCAAAAGAAGAGAAAAGATTGTTGAAAATGGTGAAATTGCAGATCTCAGTACGAGTCGTACCTTGAACGTACGAGCCGTAAGTATCATTCGTGATAAAATTCCTAGGAACTACATAAGGCACTGGCCATGTATGTCTCTTCGTAAGAGTCGTACCATCCTGGTACGAGCGTACCATAGCAGTCGTGGAAAATTATAAAAATATTATACTTGTCTGAGCTTATGGTACGAATGGAAGAGACGAACCGTGATGACCACATACATCTCTCACCGAAGAATCGTGGTGAACTTCAGTGAAAATGTGATTGGCAGATCCTAGGGCATGAGGCAGTCACGAGTCGTGATATCAAGGTACGAGTTGTACCACAACACTCGTGAAAATATTCAGAGGATGCCCAAACAAGATCAGACAACGACAGGCATTGTATGACTCGTAAGAGCATTGTACTAGTCGTACCAACTTCTAGGACTTAACCAAATTCAAGGCTGATGAGCATTGTACGAGAGGTAGCCACGACTCGTAGGTTCATGGTACGAGTTGTAGGATTAGGCGGCGGCAGTTAAATTAGTTTCCCTGTTAATTTAGGAAAAAGCTCTAATAATTTGTATAAATACTTTTCTAGGTTATTTTTTAGTCAAATCCTACTTCAACTAGGAAAAGGAGTTACAAATCCCAATTCCACTCCATGAAGGAATAAGGAAGGCTTACTCTACTATTATAAATACCTTTATTTCTATGTAATAGAGTAGAAAAATTAGAGAGGGGAGAACATTAGGGAGTCAATCAGAAATCATTACTTTGTAATAGAGAGGCGTGACAAGAGGAAAAATATAGAATCGAGTTGTGATCAACCTTTTCTTGATTTCGTCCTGATATTCACACTTTGTTCTTGAGGATTTTTCTGATTTATTTAAAGAATTTTTTCTCTCATCTACGATTGTAAGTATTGATTTATGTATTTAATTATGAATGCAAATCACA
>JACEIK010000543.1:340457-355715 GCA_018107945.1 Datura stramonium | reverse complement strand
TATATATGTGTGTGTATATATATATCACCTTGATTCATTTATTAAGTTAACAAAAAGGAGGCCTCGTCTAGAGAAATGATAGAACGCAACTTTCCTCAAAATTTCTTTCGATTACGCTGCTAAACGCCATCCAATCTAAAATTAACTTTAGGTATCGAGTTCTAAGCCTGCAGGGAGCATTATTATTGAGTTATTTTCTTGAGATTTTCCCGGCAAATCGTAATCCCGCCGAGCAAAAGTTGTCAAAATTTCTCCAAACTGTTTCCTAAATGATTACAGGCATCAAGTAAACATTTCTCCCTTCTGAACTCTCGAAAAATCATAGGTTTTAGGCCATGTTTTATGTAGTTGAATTTTAGTTGCTATTAATATCTAAAGTTATCTTTTAAGCCAAATTTAGTATTAAAATTTGTCTCTTTCTTCTAGTATAAAGGTTACAACTGAAAAGAGCTAACGAATACAAGTTGAAACTCGTTGGTTATTTGGGAAACGACAGTCGAGGCATGTTAGGCTTATCCCTAGGAAAGTTATTCTCGTAGTACAGCACAACGACTCATGTTCTTGAATGGAAACAATGGTCCCATATGTTGTAGATAGTTGCTACCAATAGATTATGATTATATATGTTGTGGTTAGCTGCTAGAAAATATATACAGATTATACCGTCGTATACCTTGTCGAGGAAACAACATGTTAAGTGTAATACACGCTAGAAGCGTCATAGAAACTCTTCTATTTTCCAGTTCATTATATTAGTAGAATTGTGTGTTTTATCGCCAGGCCTAGATCTTAGAAGCTCATGAATAGTTATTGGACCTGAGTTAGTAAGTTGAACAACATAGGTGCAGCTACGCAATTTAACCAACAGTTTGGCGCCTGTAATGTCAGGAAAGCACGCCTAGAGGCCATTCACACACCTTCACGCCCCAGGACCAGAAATTTAGATAGGAAGGCCATACTTTAGAGTCAGCAGCCTAAGGTGGTCTAGTGACAGCCTGCCATCTAGTTAGCTACTACCAGTAATTGTCATTCCCAGTTGACTTAGTATTCGTCAGACAGGTCACTCAAGAAGTTAGCCCAGTCATCCAGGTCAAATAGACCCATAGGTACCCTAAGGAAGGGGACCTTATCAGCAGTTAGAGGCGGGGCCAATGCCCCAGCCTGTTCCTATAAGATATTCAGGTACAGATTGTCGTGAGTGGATAAGTCTATATAAAGATATCTATAGGGTTAGGAATTGCCCAGAAAAGTCATATAAGATCGGAGCAAACCAAGATAAGATCTAAAGGACTAGCACCATGTTAGTACAGTACTATCCACAGTCTAAGAATGTCGGTAAGTGGCCTATAGAGGATTAGGGGAAGATTGTTCAAAAGCATGTCAGTCAGTAACAGCCCTACAGTCGTTCTAAGCAGTGGAACTAAGTAATTAGTCATCCGCGACCCCTCAATTATTTATGATTTATAGTTGTACGGAAAGGACATTCAGAGTATTGTTAGGCCGCTCCAGATCTCGCCTTATCTATCCTAGACCATTAGAGATCAGATCGATACTAGGATCCTCTAATCAGATACAGGTGCACAGGGTGTGCCTGTTAGCAGCCATATAGATTATTCTAGGGGCGAGCAGTGAGCACGTTAGGCCCAAAAGGCCAGATACCCCTTTTGAGTGGCTAGATTGAGACTTCAGTATAGCACCTCGGGTGGAGTTGTCCTCACTCAGGAGCCTTCCGTGACCACCCTAGGGTTATTAGCTATGTCGTCGCCTGTGAGGGGCTATATAACGTCATTCCAAGGAGAGGTATGTCGTCTGTGGGGGATGAAGATGAGGTCCGAGGACCTTATACAGTCCATTCCATGGGTGGACTATTTTTACCCCCGACAAGCCTGGTGCCCGAGGTGCAGTTATCAGAAGTCCACCAGACTCAAACACAGCTATAGATCAGGAGCCAAGTGGGCTCAATTACAGGCCCATGGGGACAGGTAGGTTGGCTATAGTACCAATAGAGTCACAGAAACCTGGATAGGGGTATATAGATTGAGGTGTACTTGCCAGGGCTTATGGGGGTCCCAATAGGTTATTTCTGTGTTGCTTGTACCTTCCAAGATTATGGGGGCCAGGTTAGGTTCTTGTTTATATTCTTGTATGCTAGCTATAGCTTATGAATATATGATTGTACAGTTGTAGCTCATATACGTGTAGTGTTTTTCTAGATGCAGATTACGAATAAGCCAACTTACAGGTTAATCATCATGCCCCTTCTATATATTTTCTTTTAGTATTTAACAGCTTACTTATTTCCTTACATATTCGGTACATATTATACTGACACCCATTCCTGAGTGTTGCATTACTTGCCTGCAGATTTAGACAGACAGAATTCAGGCTCCTCAATAGCAGTTGTTTAGAGTCAGTAGCTTGGCCAGCTCCCTTCATTCGGAGTTTCCAAGTTGTAGCGGTTACAGTCTTTTAGTTGTATAGTATTTGGGGTAGGCCGGGGCCCTGTCTCGACCACTATTTGTACTCTCAAAGGCTTGGAAACTACATTCATTATTTAGTTTGTATTGTTGGTTGTGTGGGGCCTAAGTTGGTTATGTTTTGTATGTTAGCCGTGTGAGGCCTAGTATAGTGACTTGTTCTCATTTCTATTATAACTAGACAGTATGGTGGTCTTGTCGGCCCGCACAGAATCCTTTTTATTGCCTGTTGTTGGTTAGCAGTTTTTATTTACAGGTGGCTATTTGGCCTTGTTGGCCGAGGGTTGTGTTTACAGCCGAGATATAGCCCGTTGTTTCCTTGAGTTGAGTTGTACGCATGCACTAGACGTGCATAAGCCCATCCAGGTCAGTCACATACCAATATGGCACTAGGTGCTAGTCATGCCTCCCAGGGTGAGGCGTGACAAAGGTAATGGGGATGAATAATCGATTTGTGAAATGGTCTCGAAATTCATTAAGTGAATTAACTCTGATATACTGTTCCTGAACTATGGGTGAAATCTTTGGTAACCAAGTTAGAGAAGAAGGAGACCTATTTAGATAAAAGAATGAGACATCCTTATTCTGAGATGAGAGGATCAAGTCCGAGGTGAGTATCCAAACAAAGGGATTGGCACGATCAAGACTATGCATGAGTACTTGGATATGAGTTTCTCGTGCCCAAGGTGAGCATCCGAGCAAGAAGTATGGGATGAGTACACAGACAGGTATGATTCAATATTCATATGGGTTAATGCATAGATATGAGTACATAGACAGGTATGATGAGACATGCATATGGATGGGTGTGCAGTACATAGATTTCTAGAGTCCCCTCAAGGTCATGACTGGAAGGCAAGACATAAGACCCTCTCGCATGTGTGTACAATGATATGGCAGAGGCGTGTGCATGACACATTACCGATGGTATGACTATCAGATAGAGATTTGTACAGGCATGGTATGATATACATACGGCTATGAGAGAGATTTGTACAGGCATGGTATGATATACATATGGTTATGAGACAGAGTTGTATAGGTATGGTATAATAAACATACGGCTATGAGACAAAGGTCAGAACAGGTATGCGTACTAGTGACAAATGACCGATATATAGATATAATATATAATATACTGATACGATTCGAGTAGGATGCAAGGGATACAATGATGAGATAATGCATGATGATATGATGAAAGTATGGTACTACATGATGCCGTTTTGGTATTGAATTGTACAGGGAGGAATTGTGAAGGTGCAGGTATATGCTAGTACCCTTACTTTTGGAGGGCATAACTCCAGTGGTATGGTTTGGTGTTTTTCTTGTTGAGTACTTGAGTTATTCATTTAATATTGTAATTGAATGATTACTTAATGTTGTCACTATGCATCGTAAAAAGGTAATATGATTAACTAGGAGATCACAGAATTAGGTATAATATCAGGGAATAGGAAAAGAGTAGGAATTGAAAAGGGTTAGCTAATAGGGTTGAGTTAATAAATGGGTCTTTTGATGAGTAGAATGGACTTAGTTAATAATAATTGGGGATGAATGAATAAGGCGTGTTCATAGATTTTAAATGGCGGGTTGAAAAAAGGAAAAGATCAGTGAAACATGGCTACTGCCTAAATAGGGCGCAGCAAATGAACAACCGCTAACACGAGACCACAGCGTCGGTTAAGTATCTACTGTAGCGGGGTGAGGAAATAGAATAGGAGTTGTGATCGATGGCTACAATTTGAGGGAAGGGAATATGGATATTGTCTGAGTTACATGAATTAATGAATTGATTAACGAACTTGATATAATATAAATATAAGTTGGATTGGTTACTAGAAATTGGTTAATTGATTGCATGTTGACTATATACTGTAGCGTGAACTAATCTTAGTCAGCCGATGATGCTTATCTGTACATGTGATGTATTGATACTACCTTGCTGCCTCTTTTTGGTTGTAGGTTGTAGAAGGTTGAAGTTTCATAATTGGTGTGGAATATTCAGCATCAGCTTCCACATTCTCTCCACAGGCAAAGTTGTGTCATTTTAATTTGTCACTATTCTGTTTAGAGCTCTTATACCTATCTAGACTAGATACCTGAGGAGAGTAAAAGTTTGGGAAGCATCCATTTGATACTTCGAGAAAGACGTTAATTTGTGAAAGTTAATGTGAATGTATAATATTTTTTATGGTTTTAAAAAGGGGTACTTCTATCAAGTTAGAGCCGATGTAGGTGCCCGCAGGATCGTCCATTGGGAACGTGTCAAGTTGGTATCAGAGTGTCTAGGTTATCGGTCTCACAAGTACAAGATCAATATTAAGTAGACTCCCCCGTATTGGTGTATAGACGTCCACATCTAATCTTTGGGAAGCTATAAGCCATCTAGGAAGTATTCACTTTATTCTTTCCTATCTTGTCATCCGAGCATGTCGAGCACCTTGGTCGAGTCCAATTGGTATCTGGAGAATTCCAATTGGTATATTGATGGGCTCAATTGGTATCTGACAACACGAACTATAGAAGGCATGAGGTACACTGGTGGGTGGAATTAACTTAAGTGGATCAGATGGATAAAAAACCTAAAGTATCTTGTATAGCGAGTTTCGCTATAGCAAGGTGTGTCTCGCTACAACGAGGAATAAACCTCTATATCGGGTCTGTGGCAGTGGAAGGTCAACCACTGTAGCAATAGCTACCAGTCAGATTCCAGAAACTTCTACCTTTGAAGACAACATTAGGTATACTAAATATGAAACAAGCTATGCAAGGCCAAGGAAATAACGGCAAAACTTAATAAAAAGGAGCCAAACAGGGCCATTGTTTTTTTCGGAAGCCAAACGTGCAACCATCAACAAGAAGGGATTAAAAAGAGTATCCAAAACAAGAAAGGAAAAGTTGTATTGTCTTACAAGCCCCAAATTGGGGGCCACCTAAATCAGATAAACAAAATAAGGAAGTAAGGGAGGGGGAAACACTGAGGCTAGGGCTAACTGGAGGCCTCGTCGCTGCCATCACTAGGATCACTGGCCACCTCATCCCCAAGATGGCTAGTGTGTGGGGGATCCAGGGGAGAGGGTCTTAAGGATCTTCTTGATCCCTTTCTATATACAAATTATTAGCTTGTCCCGAGAGTGCCGCCTCTCCTCTCTCTCTCCAAATCCTCTTGAAGTTCCACGTAGGCTTGAACCTCCCTCCGGGTCCATAGTAGCTGAGCTGGACGGCCCGTTACTAGATAGAGGTTTGGGCAACCCTTCCAATAACTCGCGGATGGCAACCATCTCCAACTCAATTTTCTCAAAGGTGACCCTCGACTTGGAAATGCTGGCCCCACCATCACCATCACCGGAAGCGATCTTTCTCTTCTTTCTGCCCCTTTCTGAAGCTCCCTTTACCCTCAGAGGATCAAAAGGCACATCACAGGCTACCATGACATCCCTGGCCTCCTGATGCACTTTAGCCCGTTTGTACAGCAGGATAATGAGAGAGGGGAAAGGCAATTCAGTGATGGACTTGGAGGCAAAATACCTCTACTCCTCTAGGATCTGCGACCCCACATTCACCTGCTCCACGCTCAGAATTCAGGCCACCACCAGTGCGCGGGCATAAGTCCTTCGGTAACATTGGTAGATGGGCAGATCCTCTGGGATACCAAGTTTAGCCACCTCCTGGTCTCCACTGTGAAATAAGTGCCCTGAATGTTAGTCTAAGTAACACCCTAATTAGTCGAGGCCATATGCTCCTCCACCACCGGAGTGTCCACCGGCCACTGCCCATTCTCGTCCACATCTTGAGCCCTAAGCTCATCCTTCGTAGGGTTTGGTAGGCCCAAAGCCTCATTTATAGCTTCCACAATCAACAGAATTTGCCTCATGTGGACATAGAAAATCGGCTCCGAGAAGGTCTATACCACAGTAGGGAGGTTAGCGTAGAACTCCCTCACCCAAGCCTCATACGCCTCACTGGACTCCTTCACCAGAGAGCCCCACCACAACTCTTGGAGGAGAGCATAGAATTCTAGTGCCTTCTCTGCCATGCCTTGCATAACGAAACCCCACTCATGTATTAGACCCTTGGCGGCCTGCTCATTATGCTAGAATTAGCACTGGTTGCTCACAAAATGAATGTAGTCAGAGGTATGGTTGTTGTCGCTGCTATAAGACATAGTGATAATACCTGTAGGAAACAAGTGCGTTGGGAAAAGGATTAAAACGAATAAGAGAATTAATATGAAATTAGAAATAGGTAATAGGGGAGGGCTTACTACCTGGTGGACCACTACAGAGAACTAAGTCCCGTTGCAGCGAATCCGCAATAGTAGAAGAAGAACCGCTATGATGGTTCCTCTACAGCAGTTAAGGCCTCCTGCAGTGGATATCGTATTCCCTAGCAGACCTCCGACCCCAAAAATGAAGGTCGAGATTTCAAACTCCATTTTCTCCCAAACTAAGAACAAATCGGGCAAGGGGTAGACTTACCCATGCCCTACATACCATTTTCCACCCCAATAATATCTGAATTCGATCCCAAAGGGCTCAAGGAAGCCAAACCACCATCTTACCCAGACCCCACCATTACCTAAGTCCACAACTACATGAAACCAGCGAAAAAATCGCAGAGGATGATAGGAAACACTTGAGGACATAAATGCAAGCAACACTCTTAGTAAAATTAACCTATGAGTTCTAGAGAAAACCCACCCTCATCATCCCCATAACTACCCAAAATCTAACTACATAGGCATTATATTGCAAGCATTCTATAGCAAATGAAGCAAGAAGGTCATGAGAATGAGGATTATCTAAGAAATGGTGCAAGAATCACCGAGGATTTGAGTGGATTGCCAAGAAATTTTGAGTGAAAAGATGTAAATGAGCTAGAAATCTTCTATTTTGGCCTTTAAACTGATTCTACTTTCCACTGCAGTGGACAGGCCAAAAATAGTGATGTTTCAGATTCCCTTGTGGGTTTCCCATATTTTGACTCCTCATTAAAGGATGTTTTATGAGAGTTGGTGACTTCTAGGGATGCATAGGCGAAAAGGGAATATCGTAAGTCACAAAGAGAAATTCGGAAGACTCGGAGCCAAGCAAATCGAGCCAACCCAAAGCTAACAAGTAGAAGCAAAAGTGCGTGGAAATTTCTTCCGACAATAATATAAAGGAAAGAGGAAAGTGGAAAATATTATGGCACCATGAAATATGCCTTAGGACCTTCAAATAAGGGTCTGGTAGGGGATACCGATCTAAAAACTTAGGAATGATGTCGGCAAAACCGCAGTAACAATGAGGGGCATCAGAACTAGGACCCCCTGTCAAGTTAACCTGGAATAACTAAATAACTGAGCCTGAAATATGGGGACCGTTTGGGGATGAACGAATTTCTTATTTGGTATCTGATATAACAACCCACTCGATCGTTATAGCACCTTGACAACATAAATGTGAAAAAATTTAAAATTTTTGCGAGTTTGAGTTATGACCTCAGATTTAAAGGATTATGCAATGGGGAAAATTTAAATAGACTAAGTTGAAATCTGGTGGGACCAGTCACAGGGCCGCCACAGCGGGTCGATTTTGCGGTAATAGGACTGCTGCAATAGAGGACTCCTTACTGCAGCGAGCACGCGGACCAGAACTCTGTAATTCTATCCAAATTTGGATTTAAAAACCTATTTTCATAATGTTTGGTGAATAAAAATGCCCAAAAATAAAAGTTAGGATTTCTAAAGAGGAAAGAAAATAAGGAAGCTAAAGAGGACAGGGATTCCATCATCCTACCCAATAATTCTCAGTAAGAACCTGGGATTAAGGCAAGAATACAGTTAGTGATTATCTTGACATCAACTTGGCACCAAGGTAGGCTATGGCTTACCTTCATGTTAGACTTTGATTAGCGAATCGTATATATGTGTATGATTGATGTACTGTTGATGAGTAAAATGGGAGGTATCATGCTAATCAAGAATAGCCAAGTATGGTTAATAACTAACACAAGAGGGAAGTAATCAGAAAAAAGATAAGAATGATGTGATAAAGTTATCGTATTATGCAATTGTGTGGGTACAAAGAGTCTTGACTCTAGACCGTTAGGTTTTCATATTTGTTGGAAAACCGTAAAGGCTACTTCTAAGGTATACCCTTGAATAAGGGACCAGAGTATGGTCATGGGTGTAGGTGTTCAAATGGTTCATAAGTTTGTATATGTTATTGAGTTAATAGTTCACTTGCGATGGTCTATATGTTTGTGATTCTTATATTAAATGTTGAATTAATTGTCCCTCCATGTGAAAGAAGGGTAATTTGATAGTAGATTTGGTTAATATGCATTTAATTAGTAGATGAGCAGAATGCGAAGGACCTCGATGAGGGGAATCTAAGGGGGAAAGCTTGGTCAGAGTACTACCTATGAAATACCGTTGTAGCGGAGCTATACCTATTGTAGCGAGACCATCGCCGCGGAAGTAACCTCGCCACAGCGAGGCCTAATCTAACAAGTAGAATAGTTTATACCGCGCTTCAAATGATTCTAGGAATATGGTAATATGATGAATAATTAATTTGTGAAATGGTCTCAGACTATGATTGTGTTGTAGATTGTATTGATTAATTCTCATTATTGAATGTAAATTTGATAAGTAAATTGAAATGTGATATAATGTTCCTAAACTATGAGTGAAAACCATGGTAACCAAGTGAGAAAATAAGGAGACCTATTTAGATGGAAGAATGAGACATTCTTATTCTGATATGAGAGGCTCGAGTCCGAGGTAAGTATGAGGACGAGCAAATTGGTATGATCAAGCATGTGTGTGAGTTTTTGGATATGAGTGGCTCGTGCCCGAGGTAAGCATCCCAGTTAGCAGTATAGGATGAGTACACAGATAGGTATGACTCAATGTTCATATGGTGGGGTATACAGGTATGAGTACACAGACAAGTATGATGAGACGTGCATATAGCTAGGTGTACATTACATGGATTTCTATAGTCCCCTCTAGGTCATGACTGGAAAGGTAGACATAAGACCCTCTGGCATATGTATACAGTAATGTGGTAAGAGGTGTGTGCCCGATATATCACCGATGCTATGAGTGTGAGAGAGAGATTTGTATAGGTATGGTATGATATACATACGATTGTGAGAGAGATTTGTATAGGTATGGTATGATATACATACGGTTGTGAGACATATTTGTACATGTATGGTATGATATATATGGCTATGAGATAGAAATCAGAATAAATATGCATACGAGTAAAAGAAAACAGATATACAAATGTAATACATGATATACTAATATGATTCGGTCAGGATACGAGGGATACAATGATGAGATGATGCATGATGCTATGATGCAGGAATCATACTACATGATGCAGTTTTGGTATTGAATTGTACAAGGTGGAATTATGGAGATGCACGTACATGCCTTTACCCTTACTTTTGGAGGACATAACTCCGATGGTACGGTTTGATGTTTTCCTTATTGAGTACTTGAGTTATTTATTTAATGTTGTAATTGAATGCTTGCTTAATGTGGTCACTATGATTTGTAAAAAGGTAACATGGCTTATTTTGCAATGGGAGTGATTAACTATGAGATAGCCAAATTAGATATAATATTGGGAACGGGAAAAAGAGTAGGAATTGAAACGGGTTAGTTAATAGGGTTGAGTCAATAAATGGGTCTTGGATGACTAGAACGGACTTAGTTAATAATAATTGGGGATGAATGAATAAGGCATGTTCATAGAGTTTAAATGGCGAGATGAAAAGAGGAAAAGGTCAGTGAAACAGGGCTACTACTTAAATAGGGCGCTGTTGCAACGAACAAACTACCGCTAGCGCGAGAACACTGCGGCAATTAGTGTTCACTGCAGCGGGGTGAGGAAACAGAATAGGAGTTGTGATCGATGGCTAGAATTTAAAGGAAGGGCCTATGGATATTGTCTAAGTTACATGAATTAATGAATTAATTAATAAACTTGATAGAATATAAATATAAGTTGGATTGGTTGCTAGAAATTGGTTATTCGATTGCATGTTGATTATGTACTGTTATGTGAACTAGTCTTAGTCGGCCGATGATGCCTACCAGTACGTATGATGTACTGATACTACTTTGCTTCCTTTTTTTGGGTATAGGTTGTGGCAGGTTGAAGTTTTATGATTGGTGTGTAGTATTCAATATCATCTTCCGCATTCTCTCCGCAGGCGAAGCTGTGTCATTTTATTTTGTCGGTATTCTGTTTAGAGCTTTTGTACCTGTCTAGACTATATTTTTGGGGAGAGTCAATGTTTGGAAAGAATTTATTTGATACTTCGAGAAAGACATTCATTTGTGCAAGCTAATGTGAATGTATAATATTTTGTTTTTGGTTTTAAAAAAAGGTTCTCCCATCGAGTTAGAGTCGATGTAGGTGCCCGCATGACTTATCCATATGGATCGTATCAAGCAACCAGACCCGTCACCTTGTAGTGCTGGTGTAGGAAATACAAATGTTCTTTCCTGATACTGTGGCTTGGAGCCACCCTATGATCCACTCTAAAAGTCTGCAGGTCTCACTCTCTTCCACTGCTCCCTCTCAGATCTTTGTCTGTCCTATTGCTTACATCTGTGCTCCTCTAAACTTTGAGTAAGAGCCTTTATCTGAGAGATATCCATGCCTTTCTACATTGAGGTGAGTGAACACGACTCCACATACACAAGTTCCAAAACAACCGTATAGTTGTGTATCCTGGCCAGCATAGTGTTAATAAAAAAGGGAGCGTATCTAGACAACGAGTAAAATTTAAGTTCATACTCTTGTATACTCATGTTTTCTTGTTGAAGAGATAAGAACTAATCAACATGAGCCTATCGCACTTAAAGTGACAAATAATAATCCAGAAAAGCATCAGAAATTTTTGTCCACTTAGCTAAAGGGCATCTCTACCCCTGGACCTCTCCCAACCTTCATACTGTAATACCCTTATCTCTTATAATCTGAAAGAAGCCAACTCTACCAGTTCAATTGATGGTTCATGCTTCATCCTCAATATTCAATAGATCTGATTTATGAAGTGTTGTGTGTCCTCTTTCAGTTCAATCCTTGAGAATTCTAGAGGACTTAGTACTAAGAACTCACGAGTCCTAGAGCTCCCATATCCCACAAAATATCTGGCACCATCTAGCGCCCTAACTCCCTACTATGTGGTCATCAACCTAGTCAATTAACAGACGTACGACATTCTTAAAGTCCTAATTTGTAGCAAACTGAGGAGGAACATGAGGTCTTATCACCCTCAAAACATCTCCGGGTGGAGGTGTAGGTGGAAGGGTGATGTGTCGTGAATTAGCAACACAACTTTGCTTCATTTGCATAGAATTTTGCATATCTTTAGGAGTTAAATTAAGTGAAAACTAACCATATTATGTTGTGTTTCATGAACCCAAGAAAAATGAAGACGAGAAGTATTAAAATCAGAAAAATGTCCAAAAGACGAGAGAATGGACGAACCGTCCATCTAATAGACGGTCCGTAACATCAGTTGTTCAAGTCCAGCAAAAGATTCCAGAGACCAAGTTAAAATATTTTCTAAACGACAGTTTGAAGGATGGACCGTCTTTCCAGAAGATGGTCCATTAATTGAAAAATGAACCTAGATGAGGCAGAAGTGGAATTCTAAAGTACGGTACAAGGGATGAACCGTCTTTCCAGAAGATGGTCCGTCAATCAATGGACGACAAGCTGTGGACAGAAGCCAATTTATAAAGTACGGAGCAAAGATTGTTCTGTTCTTCCAAAGGACAATCTGTCCCTGCACACCTAACACCTATGAGTTTGAATTAATTAGGCTTTCTGGGACATAGTTTAAATAGAATTTTCTTATAATTTTTTCAGAGCTTTTCATTCATATTTTCAATAGAGAGTAGAAATAGTTAATTACCCTTAGTTTCCATTGTAGATCTTAAATTTTAGCTGATAATTTGAAGATTCAAGTTCATCTATTGAAGATTTCTTCTCTAATTTCAATTTCCATTGATAAGCATGTCTAATTACTCTCTTTCTCTTGTTATGGGTAACTAACATCCGATATAGGGTTGTGAACCCTAATAATCCTAATTTGATAAAATTGAATTTGAGCTTATGAATATTTGATTGATTATTGTTTTATAATGTGTGATTGGTGATAAGAGTCACTCAATCCTGCCCAATTACCTTTATGAGTCTTGAAAGAGCAAATTTAGGTTGGATTAGCATCAATCAACAATAAATAAAGGTGTAACCCTTGTTTAATGGATTCTCCAAGACATAGGTTGAATTTTAATTTGCAACAAGCAATTGGGTAGAAGTGAGTTCTCTTCAATTTGAAAAATTGAAGTAGATTGACACTTATGGTGCTATTGAAAGATACCCGGTTGCCTAAGTTTTTTCTTATGTGTTCAGTCCTAGCTCATTCTTAATATATCCTCAATGGATTATTTAGGGGTTTCGAACTATAATTGGGGTTACTTCTCTAGAATTATGTCAAATTGATTACAACCCTAGCAATTTACACTCTATAACTATAGTTAAATTTTACCGATCTCAATTCGAATAGACTCTAATATTAAAATACTACATTGATTAGTACTAGATAGAGTGGGCTTAGCATATTCTCTATGTGATTCAACCTCAACTCCTCGTTGGGTTCTATATTTGCTGCGATAGTTTACACTACCCGAGATTGAGAGTGGATATGAACGACATCATAAGCACGGAGATGAAGCCTTGTCCTAAGTCTCTAATGGTTCAGACTCAATATACTTTAATCTACTAGTACCCTCACCAACAACTACATCTAGTCGTCGGTCGGCTGTAGTTCTGCATGTTACAGGCATTTTCTACATACATCAACAAACATGAGTCTAGACCCGACTCCTACAACATCAAACTTATCACTCGATTCGATCAAGAAGAAAGGGTAACAGTTTTAAATGCCATGTAGCCTCCTATTTATAAGCACGTTGCACAACGCATACATAAATAAGACTAGTAGATACGGCTCACAAACTCCCTTGAAAACAACCAACTCTGATACTAAGTTTGTCATGCTCCAAACTCGGGGAGGCGCGACCAGCATCGGTGCCTCACGTGATCGAGCAAACCTTGCAGCTAACTAACAATCAACTAATAGGACAAGCCTGAATTGACGAGGCTCGGCACCACAATACAATATAACAATAATAAAGACAATAGCTAATCATCAGAGTCTACTATTCTATAATGGAAGATAGCCCTCAATGTCGAACATATATATATATAATTCCGACAAGGCCGAATCTGAGAAAAGCAATTGTACAATAGGGCTACTCATGGCTATAGCAGTACTATAATCAAAAATATAAATCTACAAGCCTCTAAAAGTTCAACGGCAGATATAAGATCGAGGGCCCAACCAACCCAAATAGTCACATGTACGTAAAAGGAAACACAACAGGTAACTTTGAACAACATGGAGTTTACCAATAGCTAGAACTCTGCTCGATTATGTGGATCCGATCTACCTATCGATGAGCACCTATAAGCATACATGTAGCACCACTAAGCTCGAGGCATTAGTACGAAGAATGTACTGAGTATGTTAGGCGACAAAACGATAAGATACAAGATAACAAGAAGAAAATAGAAGGGATTCTAACAGATCACTCCAACCTGTAATCACTATCAACAACTTACCTGCCCTCATTTCGAGCTTCCTAACAATGACGGTAACCTTAGCCACAGCTAGCTCACGAATTCAGCACACAACTAACTAAAACAAACAATAACATGGAATGTAGTATGATGCATCAGTTAATATAATATAAAGCAATACACAAATCCAACTTTGACGGGGCATACCTCATGATCTTATAGGTTGATGATATGTATAAGCTCAAGTGCTTCGGAGAAGACATCAGAATCATTCACTGGTTATGTACAAGCTCTAGTGTACCAAGGTACACATCATAGCCATACACTGTCTTGATCAAGCTCAAGTGCACCGAGGTAAATGTTACAGCCATGCACTAGCTTTATCATGCCAGAGTAAACATCGTTGTCATTCACAAGATTGACCTTATGACTATTTTCTTTTTTTTGTTAGGTATTTTTCGACCCCACAATTCTATTAAATGACATAGTTTTATTTGCTATCTACATTACTTGTATGCATTGTTTGTCTATCTTGTGTGTTGTCTCCTTTTCTTTTTGATAATGTCAAAAGGGGAGAAGGAACGATCACATATGGGGTTAATTTCAAACACAAGCATACAATTGAATAGGAGACCTTCAGATACATGTACACAACCAAGGGTGAGCTTACAAAAAACTTTAGGGAAGTAAACTGGTTCAAACATTTTTTTATTGTCATCATCAAAGAGGGGAAGATTGTTAGCCATATTGTTTTATTAAGTTTTAAGAATGACACTAATCCTATGTGATCTGTATAGGACAACGAGAAAGAAGACATTTTTTATTAAATAAAAATCAATTTCAAAGGTAGAACTCTAAACAAGGAGGTAGAACTCTGAACAAGAGATACTATCTTATGGATATGTTGCAGCTCAAGGGGTTGTGTACTTGTGTTATACTTGAATTGGGGCAAGTTGTGATGCCCCTGCAGAAATTCGGGAATTAGGACAGATAGAAGAAGACCGATCAACAAAGCCTGGAATTTTATTTTAATTAGTTTTCCTGGCAAGGAAAATGACCTTATGATAATCAATGCACTCATAATATACAAGATAGTAGTTTAATTAACTAAAATA
>JACEIK010000543.1:295105-321560 GCA_018107945.1 Datura stramonium | reverse complement strand
GTAACTAATATAGGGAAAAAAAGAGAATCCATGAAAACACTACTGCAATTAATTACATGAATTTTTATCTTATCGGTGAGAGTTTGATTTTTTATTTTGCAATTCCCTCCCTCATTATTTTTTCTTCTACTCTCAATGTAATAAGTTTTTTATTAAAAAAAGAAATTATTACAACAAAATAATAAACCAGAAATTAATATAAAGGTGAAATATCTTTTATTCAATTATCGACTTATCGCCTGACTTTCTAGGCATGCTTGCTCCCCCTACTTGAATAAATAAAATATCAAAGACTGAAATTTGGTTTATTTATTTTTTTTCAAATTTTTTTATTATATAGGGAGGAAAAAGAAAAAAGAAGAGGAGATCATAAAGTGAAAAGGAAAAAATTCAGAAGCATGCACTGCTAAGACTTTTTCTCTTCTTGTTACTCTTTTGTTTATTCACATGTCTATTCCTTTGTTTCAAAAGAAAAAGAATTTGGGAAGTCAACTTATGGGGTCAAAATAGTACAGGGGAATTGGCAGGTTTGAATAGTTGTCTAGAGTATGCGGTCTCAGCTGTGATATTTATGCCAGTAATTATTACTTTAGCAGACAAAAATAGAATGTAAAATTTAGGGAAAGTTTCGTTCATCCAACGAAGCTCATTTCCCCCTCATCAAATTTCAATACCCAAATCACATATTAATTTATACACAAAACTGGACCAATTACATTATGATTTTTATTTATGAATCAGTCTTAACGGTAGTTATAAAAAGATTTTAATCTTCTTTTTCACTAATTTTTTAATTTCAATTTTTTTTAAAATAAAATAAAAATTCTATGCGATCTATCATTTAAGGGAAGGTCCCACTATTTAAAAACGTCATTTTTTTCTAAATTAGTTATTTTCCTAATGTTAATTAAATTGACAACTTAATTTGACAAAAAATATTGTTAGTTAGTTATATGGTGAAAAAGTATTATGAATTAGTTAACTTTTATATAGATTATTTGTTGATAATCATTAAAGAACTATAAACTTCAAACTCATCAAAAAAAAGTTATGAATCATAACTATATTACTAACAAAGAATATTTGACAAAAACTCCTTCAAAAATGAATAATAAACTATTTAAATTTACTATACAAACAAAAAAAACTTTTAAAAAAATCTTATTTCAAAATTTAAGGTTTAGGTCTCGTAATTTAAAGATACAATTTGTAATGTCTTTGAAACATAAATAACAAATGATAAACTTTAAACCTACCACGCTAACAAAAAAAACTTGAAAAAAAAGTCAAAGTTAAAAAAATTTCAAGACCTACTATACTAACAACAAAGAGTTTAAAAAAGTCTTTCTACAAAAGTAAGGGTTTATGTCCTGCATTTTCAAGATCGAGATTTTAAAAAAAACTCCTTTCTAAAAAATTTAGGTTTAAGTCTTGTAATTTTACTACCTATTATACTAACAAAATGGACTTGAAAAAGATCCTCTTAAAAAAGTTAGAGTTTAGATCTTGTAATTTCAAGACCCCACCGTACAAACAAGAAAGATTTAAAAAAAGTCTTTTTTTTTAAATCGGGGTTTAAATCTTGTAATTTCAGTACCTACCATACTAATAAAATAGACCTAGAGAAAGGTCCTTTTAGAAAAATTAGGATTTAGCTCTTGTAATTTCAAGACTCTACCAAACTAATAAAAAAGACTTGAAAAAAGTCTTTTTAAAAATTTATGATTTAGGTTTTTGTAAATTTAATACTTACAGTACTAAGAAAATAGGCTTGAAAAAATAAAGTCTTTTTAACTCTTGAAAAATATAATTTGTAATGTTCTTAAAAAATGAATAAATAACATAAAATATTAATAAAACATTGTATATACTAGGACTTTTGATACNTTTGATACAGATAGATACTAGCATGCATTCGGGGCCCTTTGATACGACATTAATTTGATTATAAAATAGTCATAGGTTTGAGGAGCTATGGGGAGGGATATTGGTCATTGGAAAAGAGATGCATCCACAATTAATGCATCGTCAATGCTTGGTTGATCACCCCCACATCATTGCCTCATAGAGCATTTGTGTTAGGTTGGCCTTTATACTATTGCTAGACTTGTCGAATACAGATTGATCGAGCCCTTGTGAAGATCATGGTTGAGCGATGAGGGCTAGAGACACACACCTTCCATATATGTGTTGGTAAGTCCAGATTACGCTCCAGGACAAAAAGGTCATGTTTGGACTACGGATTGATGAACAACCATTATACATCTGGAAAGAAGCATGACGAAATATAAATTGGCTTGGAGAGTTAGGAAGGTTCTCTAGCCTCCAGGTTGAGGATATTTAGATGTTTGGAACCAGTCAGATGAGGTTATCCACCATATGTGCATACTTGATTCAACAACTTGACATCGAGCCCATTACAACTATTACTGAAGATTTGAGGGTTGATC
Source organism: Datura stramonium (assembly GCA_018107945.1). Lineage (NCBI taxonomy): Eukaryota > Viridiplantae > Streptophyta > Magnoliopsida > Solanales > Solanaceae > Datura > Datura stramonium. The sequence continues at coordinate 319,110 of JACEIK010000543.1, read as the reverse complement.
GCTTTGCCCAACTCTATTCGCTGATTATTTGGGAGCACCTTATTTTCGAACATGTCGAGGAACTTGGCGATCTTATACTTAGTGAATTTTCTAAAGCCTCTACATGAGATAGGGACCTATAGCTGGGGCACTAGTGTTTTGGCGTTCCTCTACATGTTGCTTTATCAAATGTCTATTGGCATCGTGTGTGATATTGGTGGATTTCTTTCTCTCCTCTAGGTAATATATTTAAGTGTGTATTTCCTAATTTTTAAAAATATAATTTGAGAGAACAACTAATTTTATTTTAATTTCACGTCCAATATGGACTTGGAAGAGATTCCTACACTTTCAACCTATAAGGAGGATGCCCCTTTGTCATGCCCCACCTTGGGGGGGCATGACTGACACCTGATGCCATACTGGGATCTGAGCTGACCTGACTGGGCTTATGAACTCCTGGTGCCTACCTGCTCTTCAAATTAAAAAAACAACGAGCTATATCTCGGCTGTAAACACAGCCTTCAACCGACAAGGCCGCATAGCCACCTGTAAAAAGAAAACAGCTAACCAACAACACCCAATAAGGGGGATCCTATGCGGGCCGACGCGACCACCATGCTATCTAGTTATAGAAAAATGAAAACAAGTAGTCATAACTATTTTGAGCCGACAAGGCTGCTAACTAAAGGCTAAACTAGGCCCCACACAGCCATCACATAAAATAAACATACATAGGCCCCACATGACCAACAACAAAAACCCTCAATTGAGAATATGTAGCCTGCAAGCCTCTAGGAATGGAATAATGGTCGGGATAGGGCCCCGACCTACCCAAAAATTATACAACAAAAGAACAAACCTTCTAACTATCAACTCCGGAGAAAAAGAAGCTGACTAGACTGCTGACTTCGGCTGATGACTAGGGAGATCCAGAACTGCGTCTATCCGTACCTTCAGGAAAGTAATGCAGCGCCCCAAAGGTGGGCACCAATATAATATGTACCAAATATATAAGGCAGTAATGAAATGACCGAATAATACTGATAAAAAGCTAAAAATGATCCAATATGAGGGATAAGAGATACAACATGCATTGCCTCACAACCTGTTGTATAACTAACAGTAAATAATGCAAACAAGAACCTTACCTGGTCCCATAAGCTCGGAAGGTACAACTAGCGCAGAGTAACCCGCCCGGGGCCCCCAAAGCCCTGGCGTGCACACTTCAATCTATATACCCCTAAAAAGGTAAAAATAAGTCAACAAGTAACTATAGCCAACCGACCTGGCCCTTGGGTCTGCAACTGAGCCTGCTCAGCTCCTATAGTTGTATCTGAGTCCGGTGGACTCCTGTAACTGCACCCTGGTCACACAAGGCTCGACGGAGGGTCAATGTTGTCGATAAGGAATAAAAATAGAAGCCCATTCATGGATGAACTGTAATATGGCCCTTGGGCCTGAACATAGTCCCTTGCGACAACATATAGCTCCTTGGAGCGATCCATATAGCCCCGTAGGCGATGACACAGCTAGTAACCCTGAGGTTGGTCGATGGAAGGCTATATAGGGTAGGGTCAGTCCCAATCTAAATAGAAAATGCTAATCTCAAACTAATGGTAGCAGCTAATCACAATATACATGCTTCTAACTTTCTTACAAGGACATAAGTCATATTACTATACGACAGGAATAACTTGCCGAAGGAATTCGCCTTAACATACCTCGAATGCCGACTTATGTTTAACTGGCGAGTTTCAACCTGTAACTGGCGGTTCCACCCAACTGCAGCTTTTATGCTGACAGAATAGGGCTAATTTCAATACTCAATTCGGCAAATAACGATATCTTTCGATAATAATATCAGTTATAATTGAACTCTACTTAACTCGGCCGAAAACCCATAGTTTCTCGAGAGTTCTGAAGGGAGAAATGCTTACCTAATGGTTGTGGTCGTTTAGGATTCAATTTGAAGTAATTTTGACAATCTTTACCTGGTGGGGTTCCGGTATACCGAGTGAATTTTCAAGAAATAACTCTGTAGAAATGCTTCCCGTAGGTCTAGAACTTGTTACCCAAAGTTAATTTGCATTTGAACAGCGTAATTTGATGAAAGTTGTGTCTTCTTTCTTTTTTGGCCGAGGGAGATATGTTAAAATGATTTAAATTCAACCAAGGAGACTTATATATAAGCATAGGCGGTGGCTTGTGGATGCCTTGCGCCGGCTAACACGCCAAGGCCATGCCGGGCTGCGCCTCCCAGGGCGTTGGCATGCTGGGCGCTGCACTGCCGAGCACACAGGTAGGATGGCGTGTCGTGCTAGCCCCTCATGGCCTGGCCTAACCCGACCCTACTTTCGAGGCTCTTCCCACATGCGTCAAGCTCTCATTACTCATCACAAATCTATGCGCATGCACCGCTAACATATTACGGGGTAGCATCCCTCCCCCTTAGGAACATTCTTCCTCGAATGTCATCTTCAGGCTTAATAGACTAACCTTTTTAGCTTAATGTCAGGGAAATTTTGACAGAGTCTCCTCTATGTTATGGATTATCCAAAAACCTGAAACGCAGAAAACCCAACATAGGCGTCTCACAAGATGCTATAAACAGCTACTCCACCACATAGAGATAACCAACTAAACAGTGCTAATACTATTAGCAGTAAAATAACAGCTAAACAACAACCTCACCTCAACTGCATAATCCGAGTCAATCATGGAACAAGTGAGGATACCTTGACCTCATGTCATCCTCAACTTCCCAAGTCATCTCTTCTTTATTTCTATCCCTCCACAGAACTTTAACGGAGGACACATCTTTAGTTCTTAACCTACGAACCTGCCGATCTAATATAGCAACTGGAAGCTCTTCGTAGGCTAACTCCTTAGTAACTTGAACTTCCTCAAGTGGAACAACCCGGGATAGGTCCCCTATGCACTTTCACAACATGGACACGTGGAAGACTGGATGAACAGGTTCTAGCTCTGGACGCAGTTCTAGCTTATATGCTACTCGGCCTATCCTTCGGAGGATCCGATATGGGCCAATTAACCTAGGGCTAAGATTTCCCTTCTTACCAAACCTCATCACGCCCTTCATCGGTGAAACTTTGAGGAATACAAACTCATTAACCTCGAATTCCAAGTCTCTATGCTGCACATCGGAATAGGACTTCTGACGACTCTAGGTTGTTAAAAAACGCTCTCTAATGAGTTTTACTTTCTCTTCTGACTGGTGGATCATATCAGGTCCAATTAATCTTGACTCCCTTACTTCGAACCATCTAAGGGGTGACCTACATTTCTGCCCATACAAGGCCTCATAAGGCGCCATCTAAATTGCAGAATGATAGCTGTTATTATATGCAAATTTAATAAGGGGTAGATGCTTGTCCCAACTTCCTCCGAAGTTTAGCACACACGCCCCTAACATATCTTCGAGCATCTGAATTATGCGCTCTGCCTGACCGTCTGTCTAGGGATGGAAAGCTGTACTCAGATCAACTACTGTCCCCAAGCCTTTCTGAAATGACTGCTAGAATCTAGCTGTGAATTGTGTTCCTCTGTCAGAAATAATAGATGCGGGAACACCATGTAACCGGACTACCTCCTTGATATACAACTCAGCATAGTCTTCGGCTGAGAAGGTAGTCCTGACTGGCAAGAAATGAGTTATAGACTACACAAACCACAACAACATCAATGCCATTCAACTTCCTCATATCAAGGACAGTGGTGGCCTCAACCGCAAGGTCAAAGTCAATACTACCTGAGGAATGATTATGATGGCCTAAATAAAGGTTGGCGGAACAATGAAAATTATCAAAACAAGAGCTCCAAATCCTATGTCCCACCAAGGAGTCCCTCCTCTATTTCTCAAAACTGGAGGGATGGACCTTCTAAAGAGCAAGAGAGTTCCAAGCTTGAGGGGATGTTAGAAAAGGTGCTTTCAAATCAGGAACAGTTGGATGCATTCTTAAATAGCCTTATAAAGATTGTTGTTTCTTATATCGTATCCGTTCAAAATCCGGAACAAGTAAGGGACCTTTTGCGTAAACCTAACCCAAAATAGAAGGGACACCTTTTGAGTTACACAGTAGCTAATCCTAAGGGGCATGTGGCCCTTCTTATGCTTAGTGTATGACCATCATTACTAGGAGTGGAATGATAATGCAACCCGTATATGGTGAGGCTATGGATGGTATGGTTGATAAAAGAAGTTGAAAATGTGTATGAGGATGTTGATCAAATGAGATGTTGATGAATCTTCATGTTGGTGAGAGTGTTGACGATGGATTAAAGAAGCCACCGATAGAAGAGATTATTGAAGATACTACAGTTTCTTCAAAAAGGAAAGGAAAGGCCAAGGGAGGTATGGATGACATTGCTAAATAGTTTCCTCCGCCCCTTCCTCCCTTTCCATATAGGGTGGCCCAACAAGCTCTTGATGCAAACATTGAAAAACACATTGAACGACTAAAAGAAGTCACACTTTGAGTTTCATTTGTTGATGTTATCAAAGAGATGCCAGGTTTTGCTAAGTACCTAAAGATGTTAATTTCTATAAAGTTGCTAAGTGATAAAGAAGAGTTGGTTCCGGTGATATATTGTGTAAGTGCCATCATTGCCAACACTGGAAAAGGAGGATGATCCGGATGAATTTACTGTTCCTTGCAAAATTAGAAGATATGATTGCTTGCATTCTATGTGTGATAATGGGGATAGTATAAATTTGATGCACCTAGCTATATACAAGCAATCTGGATTATTCATACTAAAGCCCACCTATATTGGATTCTAAATGGCCTACAAGTCTATCAAGATTCTAAAAGGGGTGGTCGAAAATGTGTTGGTAAAACCCAGAAAATTTGTGCTTTCGACTGACTTTGTGGTGTTGGATTGCGATGTGTATAGGAACATCCCAATCATACTTGGGAGACCTTTCTGGCATCCAGGTGGGGACTTAAAGAACTCAGGAAAGTATCAAATTATGTTTCAGATCAAGAATGAAAGCATCACCTTCAAAGTTGGGAAGGACCACTTATTGCCCATATTTTTATGGCTAGTGTTGCTGAAAATGAAGCAGGAGGAGCTAAGAATATATCCAAAGCATCACTCAAGAAAAAGAAGGCCAAATCTAAAATGGGTGAAACAGTACCTCTGTGGCACAAAAGGCAAAAATGGGTGAGGAGATCCCGTCCTAAGGATAACTCACTATTTGGATGATTTAGGTATTTTACATCACATCGCAATGTTAAATCAGACGCTTCTTAGGAGGCAACCCAAGGGCGCTACACAATGTTAGTATCCACGTCGTGCCATAACATTAAATCAAGCGCTTCTTGGGAGGAAATTCAAGTATTTTTAGACGAATGGGTGTTGATCATGTATGATGGTGAACTTAAAAGGATGGAAAAAATTGATTCAAACAACAAAGGAAAAATGGCATCGAAGAGACGGTGGAAAAGACCGACCATCCATCCTACCATCAACTAGAATTAGGTCGGGGTTTAGCAAAGTCAAGAGAAAGTCAATGTGCGAATCGTACACTGGCTAGATGGTCCATCTATTAGACCATCTTTTGAGATTAAAACTTCAGGCAAATGGTTTTTTGAGATGTAAATTGAATCGTACTATTTTTAAAAATTGGGTTGTCTCTTAAAAAGACACCCATGGAAGGAGCCGAACCGACCACTAGCCCTCTTTTAAAATATATGGGTTTTTCACAGGCAACCTTGCCCGCTTCTACTCTTACTCGTCCCTTTCCTTCACCCTTCTTTCTATTTGCAAAAAAGGACTTTCTCCATTGTTGCAAGCTTCATCACTCGCACACACAAACTTGCTATTTCAAGCATCAATCGTAACACTAGGGTATTCTCTCGACAAACCTTCGCACTTCTCTAATGAGTACAATGAGCACATCACAATTAATATAGGTATTTTAGTCTTTCTTGACATCTAATTTGAATATTAACTTTGATTTATGTTATATATTTGACTTGGGGTAATTGAAACCTATGCTTGGATGTTGATTTAGGTAGAAATCTTGGGATTTATTTCATAGAATTGGATAGGCCATAGTTGTGTAATTATTAGTGCATATTTGTGTTGATATCTCCCATGAGATTTTTTAAAGAGATAAGGCCCCGTCCCATGTTGGGACACTACATAAGAAAAGATCCCCAATAGAACGAATTGTTTAATTTCCCCCAATTGACGGAGAAGGTGACGAACTGTCTTCTTAAAAGATGGACCATCCTTTCTTTCGTCCTTTTAACCAGATGGACCAAATGTACTGAGTCAAGGGATGACTCTGGGAATAGACTGCCTTTTCAGAAGATAGCCTGCACTCTAATCTGTCCTTTGAATCAGAACATTGGAGTTTCTAAATTCAAGGGACAGTACAAGGTACAATCCACCACTTTAGAGTACAACCTGTCCTTTCCTCCATCCCTTGCATTTATTCTTATGATTTCAAATTATCCATGTATGTGTACTGATTAGTTGTTGCATTATCACATATAATGGCACCTAAATGAGCAGCACCCAGAGGAAGCAAGGTTGGTACACCAAAGAGGTCTCGAATCAGGGACGAAGATGGAGATGAGTACCAGGAGGACCACCGCACTTGCCATAGCAGCATTACCCACTCACTCAGCCGATCAATAGAGACACCATCTCTGGGATCTTCAGCCCAGTCTAGTGAGGAGCAGCCATAGGCCTATATAGGTGGGCCCCAGATTGATATCTCCTTTGAGGAGTCTGTAGGAGAGGAATCCATTAGTCTGACCCCATATCCCCAGGTAGATTTAGCTGAGCAGTGGCAAAAATAGGGGGAGGATATGTTCAGGAGAAGATGGGCAGTGCCGGGTGTTCGAGAGAGATACCTAGAGAGGTGAATGGCTCACAATGGGAAGCCACGCAGGAGTATTACAGAGGAGTGTACCATCATCATTACTGGGTTAGACCAATATGCAGACATATTAGAGCAGTTACATTTTCAGTGATGGGATTTCCTCTTTTGTCACCAGGCTAATACATCCAGACACTGGTTTATAAGTTTTATGTTGTATACAACGTGATCCTTTTGCGGTCCAACCCAATGTTGCGGTCACAAGTTAAGCCTCTCATGTTTGTTGTGATTAGAGGAGTATACGTCGATATCATCCCCGAGGAAATCACCTAGTATCACATTATAGAGGATTATGAGGTGGTGGACACTACCAATTAGATGAGTTGGTGGCTCAGGGACACCGAGCAAGGGGATGGATAGCTGGATTCATTTCTCAAGGGACTCCCACATGGGATGATGGTGAGATAGCCAGGATTTACAATAGAAAGCTACGATTTAAGGCTAAGTTTGGTGGAATATGGTATGGAGCAGGATTTCCTCAATTAAGAGCATTACAAGCTTTCTTTTGGATATGCCATAATTATAGTCGCTATATTAAGGAAGAAGAAAATTGACGTTGGCCAAATGCTCTGTTTGGAGCTTAACAAGCAAGATCTACAAACAGTAACCTATCTTCCTTTTCTGTAATTCGCGACAGTACTTTGCTAGAGGGCAGGTTTGCTGATCTTGCCCATTTTCAAGTTATCAGCAGCTGATGATGTGAAGGATGACCCATCAATTGAAGGATGGATCACTTGACCAAAAATGCCAAAGTCAAAGGATGACATGATGGACGGACCGTCTTTACAGAAGCTGTTCCGCCAATTAATGGACAAAGGAAAACTTGGAAGAACCCAATTTTAATCGGCGAAACAAAGGATGGTCCGTCCTTGCATGTAACACCCCGTAAATTTTTGAAATTTAGATGGTCTATTCGCATGTTAGTTAAGAGTTTTATAATGCAACACTTGCTATAAAAAGGCCCGGGGAAAGATCGGACAAGGTCCACGTCGAACCATCGCAAGAGGAGGCTGGGTAGACCCCCTCCGCGATGGCCAACATGTCACGGAGGGCTCACCTCCGCGATGGCCAACGTGCCACGAAGGTGAGGTTCAGGCCTCCACTATATAAAGCCCCACTTCGTTGTAAAATAATTTATCTGATATTTTCTTCAGCAAACACGAACAGAAACTATAAGGGACGAGGTTTCAATATAAAAATTCATCCGATTACGCCGTCAAACGCGGTCCAAACTCAAATTAACTTCGGGTACCGAAATATAAAGCTGCAGAGAACATTCCTGCGGAGTTATTTTCGTGAAATTCGGCCGAAGAATCGTCGTCTTACCGAGCTAAGGTAAGTAGAATTGCTCCAAATTAGTGTCAATATACTCCTAGACCCAAAGTGAGTATTTCTCTCTTCTGAACATGTTGGTTGAAGTAAGCAGTAAGTGAAGACGGATTGGTTGATTCCAGAAAATGTTAGAAAGAGTAAGGAGCCCTATGACTACGTAAGTTGTGCGTACCCTCACGGTAATAAGTCAGAAGAGCGAGTAAGATTATTAGCTTACTAGAAGTGGGTGTAAAAGACCTGTCAGTGATGAACTTCCGATAATAGTTAAGTTCAAGTCAGAAAAAGGCCAAGTCCTCCATAACACGCTAACAACGACAAGATATACCTGTAAGATAATAGTTATGATTTCAGTTGTGATACCGAAAGGTAGGGAGGTCATATGAATCAGATGGGTCTGACTGCAAGCCAGAAGAAGTATAAGCTGAGACTTGACCAATAACCTTATTAACAATGTAAGACAGGTACCTCGAACCCCAGAGCTAAACTTAAGCAAGACAAGGGGAAGAAGCAGGAATATCAGATTTTGAGGGTAAATTAGAATCACCTCTAGATTGATAGAATATCGTGTATTAAGGACTAAGCCTCGGACTGACAGTTAAGAGACAGTAAGGTTATAGTCCAGAATGTTATGGTATGTCCGCGTAGGGGGAAGTTAAGAGAGTGCCGACAAAGAGACTCTAATCTAGTGCGGCCTGGAGATAAGGCCCAATAGATAGTCACGGGCCCTCAATATAATGACAAGTAAAGCCACAAGGTCCGAAGGTTGACCCCATGTTGTAAGAGTGGAAAATTTTCAAATAGCAGATCATAGCTAAAGTGCATGTGTTTGTTGCTTCCAGAATGGGACGAAAATCTAATAAAACGGTACAAGAGGACTGGAGATATCATTAGACTGTAGAAGCAGTATATCAAGTGCAGTATGAAATTCAGTAAAGTATGTCAGAGATTACGTATTACTACAAAAAAATTCAGTATGTATTGTACGTAGTTGTTAATATATATATATACAGATGTCAGATATGATGTAAGTAGCTGGCCAATAGGGGTTACAGTCACACAGATTTTGGTTAGTTGCTAGGAAGTATATACAGATTGTACTGCAGGACCCCTTGCCAAAAAGGGGGCAGGTTAAGTGTGATTCACGTATGAATCCATAGAAACTTTTTCGATTCTCAGTTTATTGAGTTAATGGACTTATATGCCTATTGCCAGATTTAGACTTCAGAAGCTCACAAGAGTTTGTAGTCTAAATCAGGTGGTTAGATGACACGGGCGCAGTTAGGTGTTCTAACGACCAGATGGCGCCTGTACTAGCAGGGAAGCACCCTTAAAGACCAGTAACATTATCGCATATGCCAGAACCAGAGATAAATACCGAATAAGCATACTCTAGAGGTTAGCAAAACCAGAATTTTCCAGTATGTTAAGTGGTCGTACATCATTTTTTCCAACCTTGTAGGTGAGAGTCAACCTAAGTCAACTTTGAAGTTATCATATAAAACACCCCGCAAGTCATCTAGCTGTCCCAGTCAGACAAAACCGTGGGTAACCCAAGAAGGGGTCCACATCAGTAATCAGTGACGGACTGGTACCCCAAACGGTTCTCGTAAGATATTCAGATACAGAGCCCTAGGAGAAGGTCAGTCTTTACAGAATTGCTCATAAAACCAAGAATTTCTCAGAACAGTAGTATAGATCCGAGTGGATACGAGCAAGGCATAAGAAAGTGGTAGTACTCTGCTAGCACAACGTTTACTAAGACAAGGAAATCGGTAGATTCCTTGTGAAGATCCAGGGGCTGACTGCCTGAGAGTAAGTCCGACTAAGCTCAACTCTATAGTTGTTCAAGTAGAATAACAAAGCAATTAACTGTCCACAACTCCACGGTTATGCATGAGCTGCAGATGCCCGAGTAGGAAATTTAGAGCATTGGTAGATTACCTTAACATTCGGGTCATTCAGCCTAGTTATTTAGTTATTCAGCCAGATTATTAGAGACCATGACCACTATCAGGATCTTCTGATCAGATACGTTCACATGGTGTGCAGACAATCATACAGATTATTCCAGCAGCGAGTAGCATTAGCATGCGGCCCAGAAGGCCAGATAAGCTCTAGCTATACAGATAGATTACTTGTCAGTTTCTCTGGTATAATAAACCAGTATGATCGCCAGTTACATGACAAATTTCTCTAAATATAAATTTTGGCTGAATTCAGTAACCTTTTTGGGTCACATCGTGTCGGAGGCTAGTATACATATAGATACATAGAAAATAAAAGCGGTGAAAACATGGCCAGAACTACCACTCCGACCGAGGGTAGCCGAGTACTACGGAAGGTTTGTGGAAGGATCTTCCACTTTTGCAGCACCTCCGACCAAACTGACAAAGAAGGATGCAAAAATTTCAGTGGACTGAGGTATGAGAGCAGAGTTTCTAGGAGTTGAATTTGCGGCAGTGTCACTGGTTAGGGTTGTTGAAAGACTATGACGTGAATATTCTGTACCACCCAAGGAGAGCCAACATGGTAGCAGATGCCCTTAGTCAAAAATCTATGGGGAGTTTGGCGTACTTACAGCCTGAGCAGCGGGAGTTGGCCAAAGGAATACACCAGTTAGCCAGTTTAGTCATTCGTGTAGCAAAAACAGAGGACAACAGAGTGGTAATTCAGAACACCGCAGTGTTATCATTAGTTGTGGAGGTAAAGGAATGACAGTATGAAGATCCTGACCTGGTTCAGCTTAGAGACAGAGTTCAACAAGGAAAAGTGCTGGATTTTCAGATAGCTAAGGATGAAGTGTTGCGATGTAAAGGCCGCCTTCGTGTTCCAGATATTTCAGGGCTTCGCCAGCAGATTATGAGTGAGGTACATTTTGCCCGCTATTCTCTCCATCTAGGCGCGACGAAAATGTACCACAATATCAAAGAAATCTACTGGTGGCTAGGTATGAAGAGGGAAATAACAGAATTCGTAGCCTAGTGTCCTAACTGCCAGCAAGTAAAAGCGGAACAGCAGAAACCAGGCGGACTGACTCAAGACATAGCTGTGCCTCTTTGGAAGTGGGAAGCAGTAAATATGGATTTTGTAGTAGGATTACCCCGTACCAGACATAGAAATGACTCAATTTGGGTAATTTTTGACAGACTTACAAAATCAGTCCATTTTCTGCTAGTAAGGGCTACTTTCTCTGCCGAAGATTATGCTGAGTTGTATATCAGATAAATAGTCAGACTGCACGGTGTTCCAGTATCCATTATCTCTGACAGAGGGGCGCAATTTACAGCTAAATTTTTGCAATCATTTCAGAGAGGCCTGGGAACACATATTAATCTGAGCACAGCATTCCACCCTCAAATAGATGGGCAGGCAGAACGCACTATTCAAATGCTCGAGGATATGTTACGAGCGTGTGTATTGGACTTTGGAGGTAGTTGGGATGAGCACCTACCACTTATTGAGTTTCCTTATAACAATAGCTATCATTTAGCTATCTAGATGGCGCCTTATGAGGCATTGTATGGGCGAAAATGCAGATCGCAGTTGGATGGTTTGAAGTAGGAGAGTCGGCGCTGATTGGGCCAGATATTATCCATCAGTCAGAAGAAAAGGTAAAGCTTATAAGAGAACGCCTACTGACTGCTCAGAGCCGCCAGAAATCGTATGCTGATGTGCGGCGCAGAAACCTGGAATTTAATGTGAATGACTGGGTGTTTTTGAAAGTCTCTCCAATGAAAGGGGTGATGAGATTCGGCAAGAAAGGCAAGCTCAGCCGAGATTTGTTGGGCCTTATCAGATTCGCCGAAGAATAGGCCAAATGGCATACGAGTTGAACTTGCCTCCAGAATTAGAGTCTGTCCATCAAGTTTTTCACGTGTCCATGCTGAGGAAGTATATAGGAGACCCCTCTAGAGTTGTCCCAGTTTAAGATGTCCAGGTTACGGAAGAGCTGGCTTATGAAGAGGTTCCAGTAGCCATACTAGACAAGCAGATTCGCATGTTGAGAATTAAAGATATTGCTTCTGTCAAAGTATTATGGCGTAACAAGAACCGAGAGGAGATGACTTGGGAAGCAGAGGAAGACATGAAAGTTAGATATCCTCAACTGTTCCAGACTTAATCAGCCAGAGGTACGTTAGTATTGTTGTTTTATGAATTTCCTTATATCTATGTGTATAAATGGAATAGTTGACTCTAGTCTATTGCGTGATGAATGTTATAGTATTGTGCGGAGTACCTGTATTGGACTTTTCTGCATTTCAGGATATTTGAGATAGTCCATATTACAGGGGAGTCTCTACCGAAATTTTTCTAGAATAAGTCAAGTAAGTTGAGATTCTTGCGAGTAGAAGTTTACATTCGAGGACGAATGTTCTTAAGGGGGGGAGGATGTTACACCCCGTAAATTTTTAACATTTATATGGCCTATTTGCATGTTGGCTAAGAGTTTTAGAATGCCACACATGCTAGAAAAACGCCCGGGGAAAGACCGGACAAGAGCCACGTCGAACCATCGCAAGAGGAGGCTGGGCAGACCCCCTCCGCGATGGCCAACGTGCCATGGAGGTGAGGTTCAGGCCTCCACTATATAAAGCCCCACTTCATTTTAAAATCATTTATCTGATATTGTCTTCAGAAAACACGAATAGAAATAGTAAGGGACGAGGTTTCAATATAAAAATTCATCCGATTATGCCGTCAAACGCAGTCCAAACTCAAATTAACTTCGGTACCGAAGTATAACGCTGCAGAGAACATTCCTGCGGAGTTAGTTTCATGAAATTCGGCCAGAGAATCGTCATCTTACCGAGCTAAGGTAAGTAGAATTGCTCCAAATTAGTGTCAATATACTCCTATCCCTAAAGTGAGTATTTCTCTCTTCTAAACTTTCGAGAAATAGCGAGTTTTCGGCTATTTTCCGATAAGTCAAAGTTTGGGCTATATATATATATATTCAAAGTAGTATTTTCTTCCAGAATATTGATGAATTTAGTTCTAATTTCTATTAATGTGAATAAAGTTGGAATAAATAGTTGAATATTGGCCGAGTTACGCCAGTTAGCCGGGAAGCCGACAACTGAGGTATGTAAAACCAGTTTCTTCGGCAAGTTAGTAATTCTAGCATAGTAAAAAAATAGAATAAAATCTAGAAGGAAGTTCCAGAAGCCGAATATTAAGTATGTTGTATTATTATGTCATATCTAGAGTAAAAGTCAGTAAATCAGTATCAGACAACAAGATCTTATCCCAGATTCAGTTTAACTCAGTATTAGATTCAGTTTAATTCAGCAAGAGATTCAGAATAGAATATCAGAACATGGATAGTATTTTCAGAATTAATATACATGTTATATGTGATTGCTGTTGCTTGTTGAGACTTGTTTTTGATATGTGGGCACCCTTAGAGCTTCCTTGCCGCCCAGGGTTAATAGCTGTGTCGACTCGCCCACCAGAGGGTGAGGATACATCACTCCAAGGAGTGGCATGCCGTCCGCAGTAGGAAGAAGATGGGATGCAGCATTCCCCATAGCAGACTAATCAGCATTACAGTATACCCTGTCGAGCGCTTGCGCCCATGGCACATATTACAGATTACAGATTACAGATACAGATCTCAGATTACAGTTACAGGAGTCCTCCAGACTCAGATACAGTTATAGTCAGGGTCCCAGAGAGCCCAAGATGCATACCCAGGGGGCCGGCGGGGTGCTCGTAGTTATTAGATGAGTGGAGTGAATTTATTTTTGGATGGTTTGACCCGGGTAGGGGTATATAGATTGCATGTTGATTGGCACCTTCTGGCTTATCGGGGTTGGTATAGGTTCTTGTATGCTATATATATATATATGTTACTTAATAAGTTGATAAATAGAAGGACGCCGCATCGATAGGTATGATTCTTATCTTCTTTCCAGTACAGTTAAGCTCAGTACAGATTCTGTTATTCCAGACAGTGTTAGCTATCCTCTATCATTTCAGTAACTACCATTTTAACGTTTATCTTCAGTTATGTTCAATTTTCTTTGCATACTCGGTACCAGTGGTACTGACGCCTGTTTGGGGGTGCTGCATTACTTGCCTGCAGGTACTCATAGAAGAGGAGCCGATCCCTCGTGATTCCAGCTAGCATACAGAGTCATCAACTCCAGTCATCCGGAGCTAGATAGCTAGAGGTTTATCCCTTTTATTTTGTTGTATAGTATAGGTAGGCCGGGGCCCTGTCCCGACCATATTATCAGTATTCTTAGAGGCTTGCATATTGTGTATTCCCTGTGGTTAGCTGTACTGGTCGTGTGAGGCCGTGTGTATGTTTTAGCTTGTTTATAATGGCCGTGTGGGGCCTTATTCAGTTGGTAGTGGTGATCTTGTTGGTCACGCAGCAGTTTAGCACTTGTTTTCTTTATTCAGAAACAACTAGACAGAATGGTGGCTTTTTCGGCCCGCATAGGTTCCCTTATACTACTGTTGTTCTAGTTAGCTGTTGTTGTCTTACAGGTGGATATAGGCCTAGTCGGCCAGAGGCTGTAATTACAGCCGTTACATAGCCCGTCGTTTTCTTGAATCCAGAGTTAGAGCCAGCCTGGCACTAGAAGTGCTCAGGCTCGGCTAGTCCAGCAGTCCAGGTCCTAGTAGGGCACCAGGTGCCAATCATGCTTTCCAAGGCGGGGCGTGACATTGCAGACCTAGGATCCTCCAATTTTAAATGAATTAGGGATATTTGAGGCTTATTATGAATAGTGTTTTTTTCTTTTATGAGAGAGAAAAGAGAAGATCAGATCCTAGATAGAATAGTTCATAGTTCATCATTGATAGATAGCATAGAAAGTAGATCCATCTTGTAATTTGAAGATTTAAATTCATCAATTTAAATTTTTTTCTTCAAATTGCAATTTCATTTGTGAGAATATTCAATTACTTGCTTTCTTCTTCTCTTCTTGTTATGGGTAGCTAAACTAAGATCTAAGATTGTGAACCCAATGGGATAGGAACCCTAATGATCTCAATTAGGTAAAGTTGATTGTAAGATTAAGAAAGTTTGATTAATTTGTGGGTTGTAAGGTGTGATTGATGATGAAAGTCATTCAATCCTACCTAATTATCTCTATTGTGCTTAAAAGAACCAATTTAGGTTGGGTTAGCATCAATCAACAATAAATCAAGGCTTTAACCCTTGTTTAATTAATTCACCTAGATATAGGATGAATTTTGATTGGTAATATGCAATTGGATAGAAGGGAGTTTTCTTCAATTTGATAAAATTGAGGTAGATTGACACCACTTGTGTTATTGAAAGATACTCATAGGTTGGCTAAGTGATTGTTTCCATGTTCATCGAAATCCTAATCTCAATTTGCCCATATTAGGTTATTTAGGGGATTGATCCAAAATTGGGGTTATTTCTCTAGTACTTCTCATCATTTGATTACAATCTAAAACTATTAACATTCCTTAGTTATAGCTAGAATTCTCCTAATCCTAATTCAAATAGTCTCTAAACACTCAAATCTAAATTGACAAGTGCTAAAAGGGGTGGGTCTACCAAAGTCCCTATAGATTCGACCCTGACTCTTAGTTGGGTATTATATTTGCATCGACTATTTACACTTCCAAGGATTGGAGTGGATTTGAGAGAATATCAACAAGTTCAGTGTATGCAAAACACTAGGAGTCAGGAAACCCTTTGGCTCCTTTTGGTCCAGAGATTGATAAAACTTTCCACAAAAGAGATAGAATGATAAAAAACACACGGGGACCAAATCTAATTGAAAATTTGAATGCTTTACAGTCGGAAGAAAATGCACAAGAACACATTCCTGTGTTGAAATTTTCTAGGACAACCTAGAAAATGCTTCAAAGGCTATTGTGAAGCCTACCATCACAGGGAACTTAGAGCTTAAATAAGAAATAGTGCAACCAGTACAGAACACGTGTCGGTATTAGGGTAAGCCACATAAGGACTCACACAAGAATATGATGGAATTTGTCGAGCTAAGTGAGAAATTCCACTATCAAAATGTTTTCAATGAATATGTAAAGATAACATTATTAACGTTCTCATTGCTTGGGAAAGCGAAAGAGTGGTTACAGAGTGACTCAGTTGGATCCATTACTTTATGGGACATGCTGTTAGAAAATAGATTCTTTTAATCCAGGAGCACCAAAGAGCTGAAAGGAAAAATTTATAGATTCATTTAGCAGGATGGAGAGTCATTACCTCAATTTGAGAGAGGTAAAAGGGTTATCTATGGTACTGCCTATATCATGGACAACCTAAGGAGATCATTGGGCATACTTTTATAGGGGGTTGAGGCAGGACTCCAAAGCACTGTTAGATGCAACAACTCATGAATAGATATTATCCAAGAGCTATGATGAATTGGACACCCTACTCAATCTCATGTCAGTAGGTAACCGAGATTATAAGGATACTTGCAGAGTCTTTACAACACAGAGCATACCAGGAATGTTAGGATTTGATGGAGTCTTAGTAATATGAGCTGAGATTGGTCAGTTTGTACTTTAATGAGATAGTGTTTGACATAGTAGAATGTTGGGACAGTATATCAGGACCAGTAAGTACATCAAATATCCCCATTGTATGATATGTATAGGGACAATCATACAGAGTCGGGATGCCCTTTGAATCTCGAACGCATCTATTATGTGAGGAAGCAGTATCATGGTCAAGGGTATAAGGGGAACAATTATTATCAAAACTATAGGAACCACCCAAATTTCTCTTAGGGTGGTTATCAGAATGTTCAGAGATGTCCATACCACCCTTATCAAAATCAACAACCAACAACAACTCCACAAGTAAGTAATTCCTTAGAAAAAGCTCTAAATTAGTTTATATCATATCAACAGCATCAGTAGGATAAAATCAAGACGTAGAAACCACTGAATGACATGCAACATCAACAGGGATAGTTAGCCAATGCACAACTCTCAATAACCCTGAGGAGAACATGAAGAAGCAGTAAAGGCAATCTCCTTGAAAAATGGAAAAAGTTAGAGNCACTGAATGACATGCAACATCAACAGGGATAGTTAGCCAATGCACAACTCTCAATAACCCTGAGGAGAACATGAAGGAAGCAGTAAAGGCAATCTCCTTGAAAAATGGAAAAAGTTAGAGGAGGCACCACAGAAAAGCAAGGTGTCAAATGTTGAATTGAGACTAATGAGAGGTTAGAGGCAAACAAGGAAAGTGGAAATAAATCCAATACTGAACTTGAAGTCGTGTTTTCCAAACCACCACCATTTTTATAGGGTTTAGAAAGAAAAAGGACGAAGCTAATGTGAGAAATTTTTGGAAATATTAAAACAGTACATTTTAATATACCTTTGGTGGAACTATTGCAGGAAGTGCCTAAGTATGCAAAATATCTCAAAGATATTATTTCAAACTAGAGGCGATTGATAGATTTTGAAACAATGGCTCTCGTTGAGGAATACAACTCAAGAGTAAGGAGAAGGATATTCCCTAAATTGAAAGATCCAGGGAGTTTTACCATTCCTATTATGATTGATGATTGAGAGGTCTGGCTAGAACTATGTGATTTTGGACCCAACATCAATTTAATGCCCACCTCAGTTTTCAACACTTTGGGTCTCGGTGAATGTAGGCCAACCATGGTGACACTACAACTTGCAGAATGGTCACTGAATTATCCAAATGGGATTATTGAAGATGTGCTTGTAAAAGTGGGACCATTCATTCTTTCGGTATACTTCATCATTCTAGATTATGAGGTAGATACAAAAGTTCCTACCATCCTTGGTAGAGTATTTTTATCCACGATCAATGCTGTGATTCGAGTGAAGTCCATTAAGATGACCATGATAGTTAATGAAACTGAAGCCATTTTTGATGTGTTTAAGGCTATAGGGTTGCCACCCCATTATGAGGAGTTGAAGGCTGTTACTGTGGGACCTCCTAGCCTTACCAATTCAGAGTTAGACCATTGTGTGGTATAGAAAGACTCACTAGAGAAAGATCTAGTTCATGATAAAGTGCTTATTGAGGATAAAGAGTGGAGGAATACCTCCAATCCCTAGACATGTGTACTTTTGTGTGTAGTAAAGAAAGATGTGAAGAGCCGAAAAAGCCAACTACATCGAAGAAGCTAAAAACTCTATTGAGAAGGCCTCGATTTTTGAACTCAAGCCTTTACCCTCTTATTTATGTTATGCATATCTTGATAGTGATACCGCACTCCCCGTAATCTTGTCTACATTTTCAATGATGTGCAGGTTAAAAGGGTGTTGCTGCTGTTGAGGGACAGAATCCAAGAAATTAACTGGTCAATATTAGATATTAGAGGTATAACTTATTCTGTAGGCATAAAATTCTATTGGAGTAGGGAAGCAAGATGAGTGTTGAATATCAATGTAGGCTAAACCCGATAATGAAGAGGTAGTGAAGAAGGAGATTCTAAAGTGGCTATATGCTGGTGTAATCTATCCTATTTTTTGACAGCTACTGGATGATCCCGGTTCAATGTGTGCCAAAGAAAGGTGGCATGACAGTAGTTTAAAATAATAAAAATGAACTGTTGCCACAGAGGATAACGATTGGGTAGAGAATATGCATTGATTATCAAAAACTAAATAATATCACCAGAAAATACCATTATCCGTCATCATCCATGGATTAGATGTTAGATCGTCTAGCTCAACATTATTATTATTGGATTTTTCGATAGCTACTCTAGCTATAATCAAATTATGATAGCTCCCAAAGATCAAGAGAAAACTACTTTTACTTTCCCATATGACACCTTTGTATTTCAAACTATTTGGCTTATGCAATACTCCAGGAATCTTCCATAGGTGTATGATGACCATTTTCACTGATATGGTTGAATAGTATGTAGAAGTTTTCATGGACGACTTCTCTATTTTCAGTGAATCCTTTGATGAATTCCTCAGGCACCTTGATCCAGTGTTAGCCAGATGTGTGGAGATTAACCTGGCTTTAAACTGGGAGAAGTGTCATTTTATGGTGTGGGAAGGCATTTTTATTGGTCACAAGCGGGAATTGAAGTTGATAAAGCGAAGGAGGAGGCAATAGAGAAATTTCTAGCCCCACTGTCTATCGAAAGGGTGCACAATTTCCCGGGTCATGCAAGTTTTTATCACAGGTTCATCAAGGACTTCTCTAAAGTTGCAACTCCCATTTGCAAAGTACTTGAGAAGGACACTGAGTTTGAATTTGATGAGCTTGTTTAGTATCCTTTGAGGAGTTTAATATCCTTTGAGGAGTTTAATAAGAGGTTGGTGATTACTCATATCATTATAAAACCAGCCTGATCCACATCATTTATTTTTCTGTGTGATGCTAGTGAGTTTGTTGTAGGAGAGGTTCTTAGGCAGAACAAAGACAAAAGGTTCCACCCAATATATTAATTCCATCAAGATGTTGGATGCAACCCAGAGAAACTACACAATCATAGAGAACGAGTTGTTGGCGATTTTATATACCTTTGACAAATTTTGAGCATACATAGTGGGCAACAAGGTAATTGTCTATATATATCACACAACCATGCGATACATGTTTGCAAAGAAGGACACTAAACCAGGGCTTATACGATGGTTCTTGCTATCGCAGGAGTTTGATATTAAAGTCAGGGATAGAAAGGGTATAGAAAATCAAGTTGCGGACTATTTGTCTTGATTAGAAGGCAGGGATGATATGGCTAAAAATGTGAAAATTAAAGAAATGTTTCTTCATGAGCTTATCCTTAATTTGCCAGAATTACCATGGTATGCAGATATGGTAAGTCTTCTAGTCAGTGATGTTTACCCACATGATGCCACTCAAGAGGCAAAAAGAAAACTAAGGCATAATAGCTGGTTCTATATCCGGGATGAGCCATATTTGTATGAGCTAGGCCCAGATCATCTAACAAAAAAATGTGTTCGGAAAGAAGAGGTGAAGGACATTATTGAAAGTTTTCATTCGTCACCATATAGGGGTCGCCACAGTGGTGCTAAGACAATAGCAGAAATTTTGCAGTCTGGTTTTTATTAGCCCACCTTATTTAAGAACACACACACATTTGTGAAGAATTTCCTGGAAGGGTGCAGCCTCCATAAATAGAACAACAGCTCCAATGATGCCATTCAGTTAAGGGTATACAAATACTCGTTGGCCAGGGAAGCTAGAGAATAGTTGCATAGGTTGCCTCTGAATTCAATTCATACATGGCAAGAGTTTGTAAATGTCTTCCTCAAAAGTCGTTCTCGCCAAGTAAAAAGGTGGAGCAGCGAGATAATATATTTTATTCCAACAGCTCCCCTGGAGCAACTATTTGAAGCTTGGGAATGTTTCAAGAAGTATATACTTAGGGCACCCAACCACGGGTTCCTCGAGCATAGTTTGCTTGAGAAGTTCTATACATGTTTAGGCATATTGACGCAGTCTATTGTAAATAATTCCACTATAGTATACTTCATTGATAATTCATTTGATTGAATAGCCATTATCGTGGATCGAATTGCAAAGCACAGCCCTGCATGGCACGAAGGAGATCAGAGTGGAGGGCTAAATGTTGTTACTCCTTCATTATCTCACTTGATGAATGAGAACCAAGATCTTGATCAAATTATGGTGTCCATATTACCAAAAAGTTGAGCAAGGCTGAGGTCAAAAAGGTGAACCTTAAAATTGCTTAAATATTGATTGAAATTGAGTTAGAATCCTGTGATTGGAAAATTAAGGCACTGTAAAGCATCTGCGTGCTGCAAATCTTCATCTGCGAAATACAAATGCAAATGTAGATACCTAGTTCAAGTGCCTGTGTTCTTCTTTGAATCTGCGCCTCATCTCTGTGCCGCAAGTCCCCACCTGCGGAACGCAGACGCCTCACAGATATAGGCAGTCTACTTTTTGCTACTTCTTCCTTTCTTCAATCCAATTCTTTCTCTTTTCTTAGCTTATTGTAGCTGCTTTATTTTTTTTATATTTGAAAATTACAAAAGTGATTGTTGTATTTCTGTGACACTCACATCGTTTTGAAGGAATATGTCTTCATTTAGGAAATAAGATAAAGGAAAAGCTCCAACCTCTATCAAAGCAAGGGAAAGGAAAAGGCAAAAACGTGGAGACCCCAGTCCCTTCCAACACTGAGGAAAGTCTCTGGTTCTGTGTGGAGGGCATGAAGCCCTATTTCATCAAATACTGGACTGGTTGGTCATTCACACTGGAGTAACGATTCAATTTGGATGGGCTGGGGCAGGAGTTCCCTAACATCAACAAACAATTGCTGAAAGAGATTTGCACCCTTTCCTTGACGCACCTAGTAGTTAATTCCCAAACCTTATGCTCAAGTTCTATGCCTTATATCAAGCAAGACAAGACTCGATGAAGCACTTAAGAAGGGTAGAAGAATTCACATGTTTTCCATTGGTTATGGTGCGGGGCAAGGAAATTGATATCACCATTGATGCTATCAACTCTATCTACTGGGAAAAGATAATTTCTCTAGGGACGAAGTTCACAGAGTGTGTACTACAAAGAGACACCAACTTGAATAGGTGGCTAGAATTATTGCAAATGCGAAGCCAGCGTGGGCCACTTTTTGGTGGCGAAATCCCAAGGCAGGATCTCCATTTTGAAGCCAAGCTATGGCCTGATTTGGCTTGTTCCCACCTTATTCCATCCAAATATAATTAGAAGATGCAATTAGAAGAATCCATCCTGATAGCCAGCATTATATCCGGGGTGTATATGAACTTCGAAGAGGTGGTCGTCATGCAAATTAAGAAGAAAGCTCAACAGCCGGTTCTCTCTGTGCCATTCCTTGTATTGATTAGCCAGCTCTGTGCTAAAGCGGGGGTTCCTTACTTTTCTAATGATCGTGCTAGCTCCATTACTAGAGTTATTGATATTAATAGTAAGAGAGATGTTGATACCCCTAAAAGCAAGAAGTGGAGGATGGATTCTCGGGACCTCCTTAAGGATACTGTGGAACATGACACTAATAGTGCCCCATTGTCATAAGACCTCAATGAGCCACTCCTAAAATATTGAGACATGTTTTTGAAGAGGCACCACCTCAGGGGGTCTTTACCATCGCCTCTTTCCTCCAGACATACTGGGCTCTAAAATAGGTTAACATGATGCATGCCCATGAAAATCATCTTGCAAAGTTGGCCAAGAGTCTCCAAGCCCTGATCCAGAAGTCTGTCAAAACCAAAATGAAGGACGTGTTTAATAGCCTTAACAAGCTATGCTCGAGAGTTGACGTGACCGAGGGAGTGGTTTCTTTCCTCTGAGCTGATATAAAGGAGCTAAAAGGAAAGGCCCCCTATCTAGCACTGGCATAAGATTCTTAGATCAATCTATGGCTATCCCACACACCTCTTAGGGCCCAATTGATGAGTTACTTGAGGGCTTGTAGGAGGACGAGGAGGTCAAGCATGAGAAAAATGGTGCTGATGTTTCTCCAAGGTTGCAGGATATTGGAGTTCTTGCGCACATCTCACTCCCATAGGGGCGACACAGATTCTATCATAGACGTAGTGCCATAGAATGATAATGAGAAGTAGATGGCACAAAGAATTCTTTCCCCCTTTATCCTTTATTTGGAAACATTAGGGACAATGTTTATATTTTAGTTGGGGGTGGGATGTGCTCTTTTGGTTGTTACTATTGTGCCCTTGTCGGGCTTGTTTTGTTTGTTTGGATTTTCGAATAATATGTATTTTTTAAATCTATTTTTGAATTATGTTTGGATGAATGGATTCCCTTGCCGGGCTTATTTTATATTGATTTCAACTTCTGACCCTTGCCGAAGTTTAATTTTTCTTGTGATAATGATGTGAGTTGTCATTGTCGGGTCGATCTTACATGCCAATTATCTTGTTACCCGCGCATTTCAATCACCTATGTATATAGTAGCTAGTGAATAAACTTTGAGGGTTTTGTTTGCACCACGATTCTTTTCCAAGGAGCAAAATTTTTCTTATTTTATTTTTATATTGAATGGGGTGACATTTCCCGATGATGAATTGAGAGGTAACTTTCTTAAGGGAAAATTTCATGTTTTGGTTGTCATTTTGAGTATTTGTGCATTTATTTTGAGAGGAACCACCAAAAAATTTCCTTTCTTGGAAATAAAATTTAGATTTTAAGAAAAGAGGGGTAATTGAGCTTGAAAGCAATCTCTGTCATGATGCCTACATTATCTGTTTGTCTTTTTGATTCACAAATAAGTTTTGAAAAACATGGAATAAATTGTTAAGGGTCATGCTTTTCAATTGATTTTGAGAACAACTAGACTCCTTGGATTTGTGATGCCGTGTGTGGCAAGGTTGTTGTTTGATTCTTGTGTATGCATATTTTCTAGAGCTTGCTCTGAATGTCATTCAAGGAGAAATCCTAGATGTGGCTGAGCTTGAAAAATGACCTTAGGCCCTTTTTGGATAGTCACTTCCATAAAACAGGGCCCTATTTTAACATCGATCCTAATTAACCAATCTTTGAGCTTTAAGCTTTTTATTAGAAACCACATTACAAGTCTTAAAACCTTTTTGAATCCTATTTTTTGACACCCGTTCCTCCCTAATTACTAGTGATGAAAGAAAAATAGGGTTTTAAAGCCCACGATTTGGGGGATAATGAGAGAATGAAATGTTGATGTAGGCAAAAACCTAAGTTTGGGGGTGTGCACTGATGAGCCCGCAAGTGTACGGGTTGTACAAGTAATATAGTGGCCCTTTTTAAGAACCGGAATGTCGAACCTACAGGGACTGGACTACAGGGTAA
>JACEIK010000543.1:275463-285913 GCA_018107945.1 Datura stramonium | reverse complement strand
AATTCCTTGCTCGCTCCCGAGTCCATCTCCGATTCCTCCCAACATGCATCTTAGCTCCATAAAAAGTATGTTTTTCCTGTAAAACAACGCTAATCATGTTAGTTAGTATAAATTCACACTTCCCTACAATTTACATGAGAGTGTACAAACATTGTTGGATAAACAAGGCAAAAACGATGCATTTGAGTATCACTTGGGCATATAAATATGCCCCAGATCATGCACAAAAGGGAAAAGAGGAATAAGCTTCAATGCGAGGTAGCACTGATTGCTTAATGTAAATACAAAATTGGTTAGTTAAAAAAATATTTTTCAAAAGAATAAAGAAAAGAATTGAACGGTGCTATCTCTTGTATACAAGAGGCTTGATGGAGAGATCTAAGGTGTCAAAAGGGTGACCCTTTGAAAACTTGGGTTGTGAATAGGAGAGATAATGTGAAGTTGAATCCATATTTTAAGCGGGATGTTGATTTGTATTCACAAGAGAGTTAGGGAGGTTCTAGTCAACTAAACTACATGATGTCCTACTTTTATCCCTAACCTTCCTTATGACCCGCAAATCCTTAGTGATTCCAAGCTTGGTGACTCTACATTAGTGGCGAGTTACATGAAGGAAAAGTGTATGGGTCAATGTGTGTGCACTTTAATATCTTTGAGAGAGTCAACATTTTTAGATCATCCTATAATCCTTATTATGTGAATTGTATATTTGTGAATGAAATTCTCTCTTATGGCGAGTGGCACTACATCCTTAGAGTAATCGTGAATATCTTGATTTCAGTTGAGAAATATGAATTCAACAAGTTGTGCAGTGAGTTTATAGGCAAACCTTGAAGGTTGGAGGTCAATGATTTGAGATGGTTATTGATTTTGATTGAGATGAAAATTCCCTTGATTGAGTTTAATGAATGATGTTGATTTTTCCAAGTATTTGTGGTGGTACCAATTGAAATTTGTGCACTCATTTGAGTCTTTTTAATATTTGAGTCTATTTGTGATATTGGGATTGTCTGGAGTCTTAGTGGTTCTATGTGCATACCTCATGATGTGATAAGCTTATGTCAGTTCCATTTGTGAGTAAATGTTTTGCTTGAGGACAAGTCATAGTTCAAGTTTGGGGGTTTGATGAGTTGGTAATTTACCAACTCATTTGGTTCTTAAGCATGAGCTATTCTCTTGTTTTCATATAATTTAGAAAGGTTTTATGCCTTTTCTCTTCTTTTGTGTAGGCATTTGATTTAAGCCAAGAAAATGAAGGAATTGAATTGAAAGCAATTTGCTGAAAGAAGAAAAGGACATATGTGCAACACAATAGGCACCTACAAAACGCAGGTGCCACGTAGAAGAATATGGAGATTGGCTGAATAAGACTCGCGAGCTGCAGATTGGCATCTGCAGACAACATGTGCCACCGCAGATGACATGAAAATGTAAAACCCCAAAAGTTTCAAAGACTAGATTCGGGATTTAAAGTATGTTTCAGCAGAAAATCTGGAACTTTTCTCTCAATACGAATCATCGTACGAGTTGTAAGGTGATTGTATGGGTCGTAAGATGACCCGTGGTGGAGAGACAAAAGTTCACCCTCCCAACCATGAGTCCCCACTATGAGTTATGGTGTGTGGGTATGGCTCATGGTTAGGAGTCGTAGCAGGTCATTGGATTTTTCAGGTACTGGTTATACGAGTAGTTGTAGGATTTGTTGTAGGGAGTTACAGGTCATGATAGGTGATCGTGGAAATCTTTAGAGGGTGGGAAAAAATGGACTGGCTAACCATGGGAACAAACCACGAGTTGTAGGAGGATCGTACAACTCGTGGTATAAGTCGTAGCAACTGGTAGTGCAGTTTTTCCTACAAAATTATTAACAGTATTTTTGTAATTCCTAAGCTCCTAAGTCCTAAACTACACCCTTTTAAGCTCTGAAAGGAGTGTTTTAACAGGGTTTAGCCTATATCAAGTCATTAGGCTTTCCCATGAAATCAAAGCTTTGAATTCTCTTGGAAGCTCAATCTAGAAATTCTCTCAATTTTTCCCCAATTCTCTTGGGCTTTCAAAGATAAGTTGAGAATCGGTTTACCCAGGTATGTAGGGCTATGAATGAGAGCTTCCTTTCAATCTCATGCCCATATTTCTCCTCAAGTTCATGAATTCAAGTTCTAATTCAAGTATATGATCTTATAGGGTTTTAACCCAAATTTAGTAAAATTCTCTATGATATATCTATGGGTCAATTCTCCTCATATTCCAAATCATGTTTTAAGATTTATGGGAATATTTTATACACAAGTTGATTAGAATTTCATGATTTCAAGTTTTAAAAAAATTATTCCCTATTATGAAAGTTAAATGAAAAATCAAGTTTATGATTCATTATTTCAAGTATGATAAGTTATCTAGCGTGAATGAATGTTTATAAATTACCCATGTATGAATCCATGATTTTGACTTGTAAAATCTATTTCAAGTATGCATGATTTTAAGAGTTTGGCAAGCCCATACTTTTTAAGTATGTTTTCATGATTTAGCCAAGTCTAGTAAGATCAACTTATCATATATTTTGGAGCTAAGACTCTCACTATAGCTTATGATATATTTCGGAGTCAAGAATCCCCATGTTCAGATTTTAAAATATTTATGTAATTATGATTTCATCTTCGTTGAAAAATGATGGGAGCACTATGCATGTTTTTGAGAGTAGTATCTAGCATTGAGTAGGCTTGGAGTTTCAAGGTTCCCCAGTCTCAAAATTACATGCCAACGTAGGTATATATTTATTTTGGGATCTCCCCTAAGAGTTTCCATGCCCGCAAGGGGCCTTCAGCTTGATATTGATATCATGGTAGCATCCTTTGCCCTGATAAGGTTTTGGAGGGCTTTGCCCACTTGAGTGTGATAGTTGAGGCATCACGTAAGCTCTATCGTGATGGTGTCGATTGTGACGAGTCTCCCATTGTTCCTCATGATTTTAGTTATTCATGTTCATAACTTATGATATTATGTCTTACAACAGGTTTGACCCAATGATCAATTTATGAGCTTTTACTTATGATTTCAACTATGACAAGTCATATGATATCTATTTATTAGATTTGGGTCATTCTATTTAGATATGATACTCAGTTTATGACTATATATATATGTCTTATATTCAGATTTCAGCATGCGGTCCTTACTCTCATTATCTACTGATTTACATTTATATGCATGATTTTGGTTAACAGTTACCCAACATGTTTTACTTACCTTGCATACTCAGTACATTCTAAGTACTGACCACATACTCTATTATGTATCCTTTCATGATACAGGTCCGAGTGATCAGACTCAGTTCTGTCGTTAGTCCAGCTTTTTTCGCAGTTCAGCTCATTTCCTACTATTGGTGAGTCCTCATTCTGATGATATTTAATTTGGCGTTTGGTTATTTGTTTCAGTTTCAGACTTTAGCGAGCTATTTGGGGGTATTGAACTCGTTGTGACTCATTGTCACCATGTTTTATGAGCTAAGGTATAGAAGGGTTGCGAGTTCTTAAATCAAACAAGATTGGTTGAACAAAGCTTGGCAATTGAGGTATGTTAAGGCTAACCTCCTTCGGCAAGTTATTCTCGTTGTATAGTTGATACAACTTGTACCTTTGTAGTTGTTGTGATTATGTGTGTTGTTCGAGACGAATTGATGTTATAGTGAAGTAAACCTTATCGGGATTGACTATATTCAGCTTTTTCCCTCGCTAGAAGTGACATAGAGATTTTTTGTTTGTTTATTGTCATCTAGAGGGACTAGTGATGTTTTGTTGCCGTACTGAGGCCATAGAGGCTTGTGGTTAGCTGTTAAGCGTACTTTGATAAATTGGGCAGCATAGGGTGTGGCTTGGCGATATAACTTTCTATTTTGATGCCTATATATGTAGTAAAACTCGCCTACAAGCCATTGGCATACCTTGACACCTAAAGGGCTAGAATCTTTGTAATTCAGTCTTACCTACGAGTTAGTGGCACCAAGGTTGCTTAATGAATTGGGTGGTAACTTTCTAGTTGAGCTACCTACTATCATTGACCATATAGTTTCATTCGACGTACAACTTGTAGTATACGTCGCTCAGAAAACCACCCTAGCTGTTCTATGTGATATCCTAAGTAGGGATCTTATCAGCTGTTACACATGGGGCTAATACCTCTGGCTATTCATACGGATGCCTATGTACATGTTTCCTAGAAGGGCCAAGTCTAAGTATACCTACCTACAAGGCTACATATAGCTCACAATAGCTATATGACATCTAGAAGAACCAGATTGAGGTTTGCAGAGCCATATTTAAGTCTTTTCACTTGTGGACTTCCCTTATGCTGCAGTGGCATCACTGGCGCCCAATAGAGTCTTGTGTGCTTGGGATACAGTTATAGGAGCCCAAACGGCTCAAATACAGTTGCAGGAGCCCAGACGACTCAGATACAGTTATAGGAGCCTAGACAGCTTAAATACAGTTACAGGAGCCCAAATGGCTCAGATACAATTACAAGAGACAGATGACTCAGATACAGTTATAGGAGTCCAGGTGGCACAAATACTGATATAAGAGCCCAGAAGACTCAAACACAGTCACAAGAGCCCAGAGGGATCGGTTACAGTTCAGAGATTGAGTATGCCTTAGTTATAGCTTACCTACGGGGCTACAGTGATACAGATAGAAGTGTATAGATTGCTTGCACTTGTCGGGGCTTATAGGGGCCCAGGTAGGTTATTTTGTGTTGTTTGTACCTTTCAAGCTTATGGGGGCCAGGTTAGGTTCTTGTTTGTATATTTGCCTGCTAGCTATAGTTCGTGTTTGTGAGATTATTTAGGTTAACTTTTGAACCTTATTGCTGATTACTTCCAGTTCCTTATCAGCTTTTATTCAGTTATTATTACTGCCTTACATATTCGGTACATATTATATAGACGCCCATGCATGGGGCTCTGTATACTTGCCTGCAGGTTTAGACATACAGGTTTCAAGACCTCCTTAGTAGCCGTTCAGACTCAACAAATTGGCCAGCTCCTTTTCTTCAGAGTTGCCATATGATTAGATATTTTCCTATCTTTTGACGTACAGTTTTGAGTAGGCAGGGGCCCTGTTCCAACCAATATTTTACTCTTATAGGCTTGCAAACTACAGTTCTCGGTTAGATATGCATTGTTCGGCGTGTAGGGCCTAATTGTGTTAGCTGTTGGTAGTGTTGTTGGCTTGTATTTATTTGTATGTGTGCCTTCCTTCTTTTTGTTATGATTTAAATAGTATAGTGGTCTCATCGGTCTGCATAGGATGAAGTTATTATTGTGACTATTGGGTTAGCTGTTTATGCACATGTGTGTGGGCCTTGTCGGCTTAAGGCTATGTTTTGAGCCAAGATATAACTTTTGTTTTCTTGAATATGTCGTGCTGGTATGCACCAGTGGTGTATATGACCAGCTAGTTCAGCTTAGAGTCTAGTGCGACATTAGGTGTCAATTATGCCTCCCAAGGTGGGGCGTGACAAAATTGGTATCAGAGCAATGTAGTATCCTACAGAGTCTGCAAGCGTGTCTAGTAGAGTCTTGTTTATAAATGTGTTGCATCATATCTTATAAGTAGGAAGCTACAAGCATGATAGTATTGTTACCCCCTCTTTCTTCTCAAATCGTGCTATAGAGCTGAGTTATATAGGATTGAGTCCCTAAGCTTATGTTGTTATGTCTGTCTATAGAGATGTCTGATACAAGACTGACTACAACTAGTGAAAATTGGATATAGCAGCAGGAGAGGGTACCAGTAGGGTGCCATGGTTGGAGACAACCTAAAATGAGGGTGAAAGGTAAACATCTTCTTGATCTCCCTAGCATTCTCCATGGCACCTAGAACCTCCTAGGGAAACATAAGCCCCGACACCACTTCCAGTTCCTCCTAAACCTTCATATCAGGATGTCAGGAGCGCAGTATATATGTTGGCTCAGATGATAGCTGCTCAGCGCCAACCAGTAGTACCAGTTGTTGTCGAGCTTACTAAGGGACTCAGGAGTTTATGGGTTCATGAGTTTCTCGCCTTGAGTCCTCCAAAATTTATAGGGATAAACCGTAGAGAGGACCCTCAAAACTTCATCGATCAGTTACAGAGGATATTCAGGGTCATTCATGCTTCATCCGCAGAGTCAGTTGAGCCAACAGTGTTTCGTCTATGAGGTATAGCGGTTATGTGGTACGAGAGTTGGGAAAGGTCTAGAGGCATAGATGCACCTCCACTTACTTGGCCTAGTTTCTCTGAGGCCTTTAGAGACTATTAGTTACCTCGAGAGATCTGGAAGGCCAGAGCAGAGCAGTTCTTACATTTGGAGCAGCGCAGGATGAGCGTCCAAGAATACACGTTGAGATTTGATTCCTTGTCCACATATGCACCAGTATTTGTTGATACTATGCCAACCAAGGTACACCAGTTTATAATGGGACTTGCACCAGAATATGTGGAGTCTTGTATTGCAGCCACATTGTGAGAATACATGGATATCTCGTGAATTCAGGCCTTTGTCTAGAATATAGATAAAATCAAACAACATCAGTATGGGGCTAAAAGGGCAAGTCAAGAGCAGAATTAGAGGGCTAGACTCATCGATTTTCAGACAGAATTTTAGGGTGGGCCCAGGCCTCGCTTATCAGGTAGGCCATCTAGGCCCTCATCCTAGCAGCAACAGGGCAGCAGATCGATCGTCACAGACAGTCAGATGAGGCCAGCTGTACCACGTTTTAGTACATGTAGTAGGCAATGATGTGCTATGAGTTTAAAGAACTTATGACACTTAAGCTTACAATGCAATATTTCAAAGATGTAGTGCAATAGTAGTTGCTTGNAGCTGTACCACGTTTTAGTACATGTAGTAGGCAATGATGTGCTATGAGTTTAAAGAACTTATGACACTTAAGACTGGGAAAATAACATAGACTTAGGTGTGTTTATATGGAAAATATATGTTGGAGCTAAATTGTGCAAAAAATGGAGAAAAATGCAGAAAAGTGGCTAATTATGGATCTCAGTACGAGCCATACCATCATGATACAAGTTGTACTAAGAATCGTGGAAAGGTCCAGGAAAAAAATATGTAGTAAAGGCAAGTTACGACTCATGATATGAGCCGTACAATCCTGGTACGAGCCGTAGCATGGCAGTCATGAAAAGTTCCAGAAGAAAGTGCGCAGGCCAAGTATCCTGGTACGGGTGGCACTCATAAGAGTCATGAAACCTACCTAAGACCCGTACCAAGGAACCATTAAAAATACCAGAAAAATAGATGACTGGCAGAACTCAAGGTACAAGAAGGAGTTATGGTTCGTGGAATGAAGGTACGAGTCGTACCATGCCTTCAGTAAAAGTTAATAAAAGATGCCAACAATTGCAACATCAAGCCATAGGAAGATTGTTCAACTTATAGGTACTTGTTATGAGTCGTACCATATCTCAACACTTATCCAGATTCAGCAGAAGCCAGCCAACGTATGACCCGTACAATGTTGTTACGGGTTGTAGGTGAAGGCGGCGATAGTTTTTGGTAGTTTCCCTATTTACTTAGGTGAAGGTTCCAATTATTTGTATAATTACTTTTTAGGTTATTTTTAGTGCAGAAAGCGCGAAGAAGTAATTAGACACAATGAGGGACTAGTTGTTGTGAATTTTAATTCAAGTTTGGAGATTTCTTTCTTGAATTTGTTCTTTGCTCTTGGATTATTCAACATCAATTCAACATTCAAAGTAGGTTTTATTTCAATCATTGTTGTAAGTATTCAATTATGTGTTTGTCTATGAATGCTAATAACAATCTTATAATTTTGAGAGGCTAAAACCTCCAAAACTAGGATTGTAGGAACTATGGTGGATTAACGAACTAGGGTTATAGGAAGTGATTCGAAACCAATGCTAAACACTTATATTGTATTCTCTTCGTCTTTAATGATTCTTAACAAAGCGTAATGTTAGGACTTGCCCCATTCTTTACTTTTTTGAACCTAGAGAGGTAGAGATTAGGAAAAAAATTATAATAAAGCCTTGATTTTTATGGGTAATTATATAACTTGAGCTGCGGTCGCAGGATAGTTAATTTGGAACAAATTGATAATGGTTGAATTGAAATAGCTCATGAAACCTAACCTGGTGATTGAGTATGGTCATCCAATAGGGACGAACCAGTCGTTTGGACGAGCCCTAGTTATCAGTTCTATAAGTAAGCATTGGGATAGATCACGAGTGTAAACCTGAAGTAGTTATGAACCCATGGTGAACACTTATGTTACACCCCGTGGTATGTTAAGGAGAATTCATTCGGAAATTTATTCTTGTCGTATTATTATACGACCTAATTCCTTGTAAGAAAGCCAGAAACATGTATATTATGGTTAGCTTCTACTGTTAGTTTGAGATTAGCATTTTCTAATTTGATTTGGACTGACCCTATCCTATATAGCCTTTCATTGACCAACCTCAGGGTTACTAGCTGTGTCATCTCCTTTGGGGCTATATGGATCTTTCCAAGGAGCTATATGTTATCCCAAAGGACTATACTCAGTACCAAGGGCCATACTACAGTCCATCTATGTCTGTACTATTATTTTTATGTTGTATCGGCATCACTGACCCTTATTGAGCCTTGTGTTCCCAGGGTGCAGTTACAAGAGTCCACTGGACTCAGACATAGCTACAAGAGCCGAGGGGGCTCCGTTGCTGACCCAGGGGATAGGTAGGTTTGCTATAGTTACATGTTGACTCATTTTGACATTGTTAGGGGTATATAGATTGAAGTGTGCTCGTCAGGGCTTATAGGGGCCCCGAGCGGGTTAATCTGTGCTAGTTGTACCTTTCGGAATTATGGGGGCCAAGTAAGGTTCTTGTTTGCATTACTTATTGTTAGTTATAAAGTAGGTTGTAGGGCAATACATGTTGTATCTCTTATCCTTTATATTAAATTGTTTTAAATTTTATTATTAGTACCTTTTAGTCATTTTCATTATTGCTTACATATTTGGTACATATTGTAGTGATGACCATCCTTGGGGCGCTGCATTACTTTCCTGCAGGTGCGGATTGACATGGTTCAGGACCTCCCTAGTCATCAGCCGAGTCAGTAGTCAAATCAGCTCCTTTTCTCCGGAGTTGATAGTTAAAAGGTTTGTACTTTTGCTGTACAGTTTATGGGTAGGCCGGGGCCCTGTCTCGACCATTATTCCACTCTTAGAGGCTTGCAGGTTATAAATTCTGAGTTGTTGCTTTTTGGTAGTGGTCGTGTGGGGCCAATGTATGTTTATTTTGCATGTTGGCCATGTGGGCCTAGTTTAGCTCTTAGTTAGTAGCCTTGTCGGCTATAAAATAGTTATGATTATTTACTTTTATTCTTCTATAAGTAGACAACATTGTGGTCTTGTCAGCCTGCGAAGGATCCCTTTACTGCGTGTTGTTGGTTAGTTGTTTTCTATTTACAGATAACTATGCGGCCTTATCGGCTGGAGGCTGTATTTACAGCCATGATATAGCTCGTTGTTTTCTTGATTTAAAGAGCAGGTAGGCACCAGGAGTGCATAAGCCTAGTCAGGTCAGTTCAGATCCCAATATGGCATCAGGTGCTAGTCATGCCTCCCAAGGAGGTGCGTGACAACTTACCAAGGTGGGGCGTGCCAACTTAGTGGATCATGTAAAGGTCTATCATGATTGTGTCGGTTAAGACGAGTTCTTCCATTGTTCCTCATGATTTATGCATGGTTATGTTTATGTTACTTTGGCTCAACTCATGTTTAATTAAGCTTTTCTCCTATGATTATGATTATGAATGAATTATGAATGTTTTGAAAACCTTGAGCCCTTATCTTTACATTATGATATTTACTTTATGATTATGTTGTCCTACTCTTACGAACTCTTATGTATTTTATCTATCCATTTTTACTTACCTTGCATACTCAGTACATTCCAAGTACTGACCACATACTCTATGCTGTATCATTTCATGATACAGGTTCAAGGGATCAGTCTCAGCTGCATCATTCGCCCCTGCTCCCCTTTCAGATCTGTCCAGCCAGTGTTGGTGAGTTCTTATCATTCGAGGACGTTCAGTCATCTATAGTTTGTTATGTTCTTTCAGTTTCAGACTTTGTCGAGCTAGGTGGGGGTACTGTCCCATCAACTCATCAGTTATGTTAGAGGCTTTCAGTCATTATATAGATATCAACTTGTCGTTGTTGATTCAGTTTTAGCTTGATATATATATATATATGGACCTACGCTTTATTATGTTGAGTTTAGACGTTATGTTTGATCTGGGGCATATTTATATGCCCAAGTGATACTCAAATGCATCGATTTTGCCTTGTTTATCCAACAATGTTAGTACATTCTCATGTAAATTATAGGGAAGTGTGAATTTATACTAACCAACATGATTAGCATTGTTTTGCAGGAA
>JACEIK010000543.1:239005-269076 GCA_018107945.1 Datura stramonium | reverse complement strand
TGGGTTTCTCGGAGTTTGTTTTCGGTTCTTTTGCCGAGAAGAGTCCCATTGAACCGAAGTCGTAAATAGTGACCGTTCCCTATGATTGATGGATGACGATGTTCATGCCATGGGTCGACTTGGAGCCTCTCGAGGTTTCTTGTCCCGTGTCTCTATCTGGATCTACGTTTAGGTCGTGACAAACTTATATCAGAGCGTTACATTTTGAAGTGTCCTGGGATATCTAAAAGCCGCGTTAAGTAGAGTCTTTTTTATGGGTGTGAAGCGCACCACACTTATGATGAAGAGGCTACGAAACGTTTTAGGTAATGTTCCCTTCTTTCATGATCTATGTCATACAATGAAATGTCTCCTCATCCTTCTAACTTGTGCTATACGCATTTGCGGAATCATGCCTTCTTGCTGCGTCAATGGAAGAAGAAATAGGAACGGAAACGGCCATGGGAATGGCAATGGAGATGGGCACCAACAAGCCCCACCAACCCATGAGGATTATATACCCGAGAAGGTGGCCCACGTAGAGTTTAGGGCTGCCATTCAGATGCTAGATTAGGCTTTGACTGCCTAAGTCAACCAACAGGTGGTAGCGCATGTCCCTCAGAATAGGAATGCAGCGATGATGAGTATTAGAGATTTTCTAAGGATGAACCCTCCGGAGTTCCTTGGATCAAAGGTGGACGAGGATCCACAAAAGTTTATTAATGAAGTGCTGAAGATCATTCAGATCATTGGTGTGATTTGGGAGGAGTGCACAGACCTAGCCTTGTATTAGTTGAAAGGGGCCGCACACATCTGGTTTAGGCAATAGAAGGATAGAAGGACAGCTGGAGCAGGGCCCATTGGTTTGGATGAGTTTCATATCATATTTTTGGATTGATTCTTATCTCGTGAGTTGAGGGAGATTAAAGCAGTGGTATTTGTGAACCTGAAGCAGGGTAACATGACAGAGTATGCTTTGGAGTTCACTCGTTTGTCCAAGTATGCACTAGAGCTAGTGGCTGATCAGAGAGCTGGGGTGAGAAGGTTTGTTCATGGAGTGGTAGACTACCTGGACAAGGATTATAGGATCGCTATGCTTCATCAGGACATTGATTTTCCCAAAATGGTTTTGTACACCTAGTAGATGGAGGCGGTGCATCTAAGAGAGAGAGTCCAAGAGGGCCAGGACAGACAATTACGGGTTCTCTCAGTAGAGATTAGGAGGTGGACAGCGCCAGCAGTCTCATCATAGGTCATTAGCTCCAGCTCCATCGTCGGCAGTGCAACATCCAGACCGCGAGGTGATCATAGGATTAGAGCCTCAGGTTCAAGGGGCCAGAGTAGCTTGCAGACAGAGCATACTTTCCCAGCCTGGGGGAAGTGTGGAAAGAATCATATAGGGGAGTGCTAGATTGGGTCAGATATCTATTTTGTGTGTGGTAGACCCAGGCACAGGCACTGAGAGTGTTCATTGGCTAGACAGAGTGTTGGTAGAGGTCGTACTCAGGCTACCAGCTCAATAACAGTACAACACGCGCATCTCAATAGGGTGCATCCACCAGTGCAGGTGGCGACAAGCGTTAGAACAGATTCTATGCCCTAGCATCTCGTCAGGAGCAGGAGGTCTCCCTAGATCTGGTCACTAGTATGTTACAAGTATTCCACCTTAATGTATATGCATTGTTAGATCTAGGGTCCGCTTTATGTTTTGTGATGCATTATGTTGCTAGTAAAGTTGGAGTCAATCCCCAAATCTTATCAGAACGCTTCTCAGTCTCTATTTCAGTCAATGATTCAGTTATAACTCGACGGGTATATAGAAATTTCCCTGTCACACTCCTTGAGAAAGTCACCTCAGCAGATTTAGTTGAGTTATCCATGATCGATTTTGATGTCATCTTTAGCATGGATTGACTACATGTATGTTATGCCTCAGTCAATTGTAGAACCCGTGCAGTAGAGTTCAAAGTTTCAGGTGAGCCAGTCCTAGAGTGGAAGGGTAGTTCAGCTATGCCTGTAGGTCACTTCATTTCCTTCCTTAAGGACAAAAATATAATTTCTAAAGATTGCATGTACCACCTAGTTGGGGTTAAGGATGTTACATCCAGAACCTCGACTATCTAGTCAGTTCCGATTGTGTGTTAGTACCCAAAAGTGTTTTTAGATGATTTACCGGGGATCCCTCTCGAGTGAGAGATCGATTTTGGTATTGACCTTCTTCTCGATATGCAGCCTATATCTATTTCTCCTTATAGAATGGCTCCAGCTGAGCTAAAGGAGTTGAAGGAGCTTATAGACAAGGGTTTCATCAGACCTAGCAAATCCCCATGGGGTGTACCAATTCTCTTTGTTCGCAAAAAGAATGGTTCTCTTCGTATGTGCATTGATTATCGATAATTGAACAAAGTTACAATCAAGAATAGGTATCCTCTCCCCAGGATCGATGATTTGTTTGACCAGCTTCTGGGTGCCAAGTGTTTTTCAAATATAGACCTCAAATTCGGATTCCATCAGCTCAAGGTTTGGGAGAGTGATATCCCGAAGACAACCTTCAGGACTCGGTGTGGTCAGTATGAGTTTGTAGTTATGTCTTTTGGACTAACGAATGCTCCTGCAGCTTTTATGGATTTGATGAATAGGGTGTTCCAAGCCATATTTGGATATGTTCATGATTGTATTCATAGATGATATTCTCATATACTCTTGGAGCGAGGAGGAGCATGTCTCTCATTTAAGGGTGGTGCTAATGACTCTTAAGGATCGCCAATTGTATGCTAAGTTCAGCAAATATGAGTTCTGGTTGAACTCAGTGGCCTTTTTAGGTCATGTGGTGTCAAGTGAGGGTGTACATGTAGACTCTCAAAAGATAGAAGCGGTGAAGAATTGTCCTAGACCTGTGAATCCTTCGGATATCAAGAGTTTCTTGGGTTTAGCTATTTATTATCAGAGATTTGTTGAGGGGTTTTAATCCATTATAGCCTTGTTGACTAAATTTACCTAGAAGAAAGTGAAGTTTCAATGGTCGGAGGCTTGTGAGAAGAGCTTCAAAGATTTGAATACCCGACTCACCTCAGCACCAATGTTGACCCTATCTGAGGGTACCGATGGGTTTGTGGTATATTGTGATGCCTCGAGGGTCGGCCTTGGTTGTGTATTGATGCAACACGGTAAAGTTATAGCATATGCTTCTAGGCAGTTGAAGGTCCGTGAAAAGAACTATCTGACTCATGATATTAAGTTGGCAGCGGTAGTATTTGCCTTGAATATTTGGAGACACTATTTGTACGGGGTCTATGAGGATGTGTTTATGGACCACAAAATCCTACAGTACGTGTTCACCTAGAAGGATCTAAATCTATGTCAGAGTAGGTGGTTAGAGCTTTTGAAGGATTATGATATGATTGTTCTCTATCATCGGGGCAAGGCTAATGTGGTGGCAGATTCTCTTAGCAGGCTTTCCATGGAGAGTGTGTCCCATATACACGAGGAAAGGAAAGAATTAATGAAGGATGTTCATTGGCTTTCACGGCTAGTAGTTCGCCTTGTTGAATCAACAGATGGTAGTGTTATTATTCAGAATGGGTCAGAATCATCCTCAGTGACCAAAGTCAAAGCTAAAGAAGACGAGGATCCTATTTTGGTAAAGTTGAAGAAATCCATTCAGAATCAGAAGGTAGAAGTCTTCTCCAAAGGGGGAGATTGGGTGTTTCGATACCAGGGTCACTTGTGTGTTCCAGGTGTTGATGATTTGAGAGATCGAATATTGCACGAGGCTCATGGTTCTAGATATGCTATACACCCAGGTTCCATCAAGATGTACCATGAACTATGGGGAGTCTATTCATGGAGTGGCATGAAGAAGGACATAGAAGAATTTGTGACTAAGTGCCCGAATTGTCAAAAGGTGAAAGTGGAACATCAAAGACCTAGAAGTGGGCTTCGAGAAATTAGTATCCCTACTTGGAAGTGGGAGGAGATCAATATGGACTTCATTACAGGGTTTCCACGCACTCTCGACAATATGACTCTATTTGGGTGGTTGTGGACAGGTTGACTAAGGTAGCTAATTTTCTATCGGTCAAAACTACCGATTCAATGGAGGATTATGCCAAATTGTACATTCGGGAGTTAGTTCGGTTGCATGGAGTTCCCCTATCCATCATATCAGATAGAGGTACTCAATTTACCTACTAGTTTTGGAGATCATTTCAGAAGGGCCTTGGTACCCATGTTAACCTTAGCACAACATTTC
Organism: Datura stramonium; assembly: GCA_018107945.1. Lineage (NCBI taxonomy): Eukaryota > Viridiplantae > Streptophyta > Magnoliopsida > Solanales > Solanaceae > Datura > Datura stramonium. The sequence continues at coordinate 264,845 of JACEIK010000543.1, read as the reverse complement.
AGCCGCAAATAGATGGTCAAGAGGAACGGACCATTCAGACTCTGGAGGATATGTTGAGAGCGTGTGTGATGGACTTCAAGGGTAGTTGGGATGATCATTTGGCTCTCATTGAGTTTGCATATAACAACAAATACCATTCCAGCATTCAGATGGCTTTGCTTGCGGCTCTCTATGAGCGAAGGTATATATCACCTATTGGTTGGTTCAAAGTCAATGACACTGTAATGATAGGACTAGATTCGGTCCATGAGGCCATGGGGAAAGTTCAGCTTATAAGGGACAGGTTGAAAACAACTCAGAGTCGCCAAAAGTCCTATGTGGATGTGAGGAGGAGGGAGCTTGTGTTTAAAGTTGATGATTGGGTGTTTCTGAAAGCATCTCCCACGAAGGGGGTGATGACGTTCGGAAAGAAAGGAAAACTTAGTCCCCATTATGTTGGTCCATACCGGATTGTGAGATGTGTTTGGCAAGGTGGCCTATGAGTTGGAATTGCCCTCAGAATTAGCTTCAGTTCATCCAGTTTTCCATGTATCGCTCTTAAAGAAGTGTCTGGGTGATCCATCTCTAGTTGTTCCGGTGGAGAGTGTAGGTGTGAAGGGTAGCCTTTGCTATAAAGAGGTTCTGATGGAAATACTTGATCGTCAGGTTCAGAAGCTAAGAAACAAAGATGTAGCATTAATGAAGGTGTTGTGGAGGAATCAACATGTTGAGGGGGCTACATGGAAAGCTAAAGTAGATATGATGGCTAAATACCCACATTTATTCCCTCCCGACTCAGTTTCATCTTGAGGTATCAGCTTCCTCCTTAGTATCCTATTCAGTTTCATGTTCAGTTCATGTTTCCCTAGTTTTCATCATGACAATGTATGTGTGTGTGATTTATGAATTCAGATTAGTCATGTATTCTATTCCAGAGTTAGTTACTCCGTCAGTTTTCATCTTAAATGTTCAATATTTTGCATGGTAGTTGCATTTCCCAGCTTTCCAATATATTTACCCACATTCGAGGACGGATGTTCCCAAAGGGGAGATATTGTAATACCACGAAAGTTCCTAAGACTAGACTCAGGATTTGAAATGAAAAGTAGCAGAAAATCTGAGATTCCTTCTCAGAATGCTTCATCGTATGGGTCGTTGGTGGGACTAATGGCCCGTAGGAGGTGCTCGTCGTGAGAATTTACAGAGTAGGCTGGGAAGTAACGGGTCTCAGGATGACCCATTGGTTGATGTAACAGATCATTGGAAATGAGTCGTGGTGAGGGTGGTCATGGTCAAAGAGGCAGGCATGAGTCATGGAATGACTCGTTAGTATGAGCCACAGGTCGTTGTATGCTCCCGGTGGAAGGTTCCGAAAAATGGACAGTGGTAACAACGGATGGTTGCCATGAGTCATTGGAGATGGGTACGACTCGTTGTACCTGTCGTGGTATGCAGGTCTGGGACTGGAACTTGGGCTGAAACAACGAGGGAAGTAACAACTCGTGGGAGTTTGTAACGATCCATTGGACAAGTCGTGGTCACTAGCAGTGCAGAATTTCCAGGTTTTTCATTAAGGATATTTTCATCATTCCTAAGCCCTAAGGTCCTAAACTATGTCGTATAAGCTCAGTTAGCAGGGGTTAAGGGGGATAAACCTATTCTAAGTATCCCTACTCCATGCATGCAACCTAGAGCTTTCCTTGAAGATCAAGTTTGAGGAATTTCATCAAATTCTCTCCAATTTCCTTTGGGCTTTCAAGTGGGAGTGTGACTTCTACTTACCCAGGTATGTGAGGCTATGAATGAGAGTTTCTTTTATTCTTATGCTCTAGATTCTTTTCAATTCCATGGATTTCAATTATAGATTCAAGTTTCATGATCTTATGGGGTTTATTTCAATTCTTGTGAAATTCTCGATGATCTATCTATAGGTCAATTTCTTCCATGTATCAAATCATGTTTTATGATTTATGGGTAGATATTATAACTATTTTGATTATTAATTATAGTTTAACTTCTAAAATTATGCCCAACTATGTAAAATTCATGAAAAGTCATTTTATGGTTCCATTATGATCTTGATCTTCTTAAGTCCTAAATTATGATTTATGATTTTTGATATGATTTCTCTCAAGTACTCATCATGGATTTATGAATATCTAGTATATGCATATTTTTCAAGTATGCATGGATTTCATGATTTATAGATTTATGACTTTTGGCCGATTCACGGGCCCTTATTCATGGATAATAATGTATTTCAAGTGGAATCCATTATGTTATTATTTATTTAGTCATGAACTTCATGAATAATTTTATGATTACGATATGAGCCCCATCTGCATGTTTTTGGAAGTAGTGTCTAGCACCGAGTAGATACGACATTCAAAGAAAAACGCCTTGGTCTCAGAACTACGTGAAACCATAGGTATATGTATATATTTATTATTGGATCCCTGTGATATCACCACGCATACACGTCCCCTGCCTAGCAAGCCGGGGACGGTCTTGACCACTTGGGCGAAATAGTGGGGCATCATGTAAGACTCTATCATGATGGCGTCAGTTAAGATGAGTTCTCCCATTGTTCCTCATGATTTGTTCATGGTTACATTTATGTTACTTTATCTCAAGTCATGTTTAATGAAGCTTTTCTCCTATGATTAAGATTATGACTGAATTATGAATGTTTTGAAAACCTTGAGCCCTTATGTTTATATTATGATATTTACTTTATAATCATATTGTCCTACTCTGATGAACTCTTATGTATTTTAACTGTCAATTTTTACTTGCCTTGCATGCTCAGTACATTCCAAGTACTGACTGCATACTCTATGCTGTATCGTTTCATGATACAGGTCCTAGGGATCAGTCTCAGCCGCATCATTTGCCCCTGTTCCCCTCTCAGACCTGTCCAGCCGCTGTTGGTGAGTCCTCATTCTTCAAGGACGTTCAGTCATCTATATTTTGTTATGTTCTTTCATTTTCAGACTTTGTCGAGCTAGTTGGGGTTGTTGTCCTATCATCTCATTAGTTATGTTAGAGGCTTTCGAACATTATGTAGAAATCAACTTGTTGTTGATTCAGTTTTAGCTTGATATATATATATATGGACTTTCACTTTATTATGTTGAGTTTAGACGTTATGTTCATGCCATGGGTCGACTTGGAGCCTCTCGGGGTTGCTTGTCCCGTGTCTCGATCCAGGTCTACATTCCGATCATGACATGATGTTAGTTTCAAAGGCTTTCATCATGTTTGAGTTATTTAAGTGGTGTAACAACTTGTAGAACATAAGAATAACGTGGATAATATGAGGTAAGCTCCCTACACAACACTCCTTTCATATACATATCATATTTTATCGATTTTCATTATTTTCCGAACCACGGGATGGTGATAGAAAGTCGTAGTCCTAGGTAGAGTTTTTATGAGATAATAATTTAAATAAGGAAGTTGGGTCATGGGAGGTAGGTGCTACAATTCAGAGACGGTGTGAAGTACACCTTGCAATGATGCCTCGGGAGCTCGTCCCTCTTTTGATGTGTGTATTTGTTGTTGTTGGTTGGCTGTAGCTATAGTAATATATTTTATTCCATGTTATCATGCATATATATAACCTTAGTTGGTCGTTTATGGATGATGATAACGCCTTAGTGTTTAGATATGGTATGTTTCTTTGTAGCCATGCTGCAACGCCTTCCACATGATTGTAGTAGTACAGTTGAGCCTCATGTTCTTTTATAATGGAGCTTTTGTTGAAAGGTACATTAAGGTTTTACATATTTTCATGACTCCTTTTTAATAGGAACTCAAAGCTGAAGAAGTGTTATAATAAAATATGTGTTCCTTCTACTCTTGTTAGAAGTCTCTCTTTTCACTATGTTATGTTGATAATCTTCGTACATAACCGCATGAGCCATCTTGAGCAGCCTTGTTGCCAAAGTAAATGAAGAAATTTTTCCTAGTTACCTAAGGATAAGGAGCCTAATACAAATCCTAAAGTGACTACCACCTATATGAGGCAAGTAAGAATTGTTAGAAGGATCAATTAAGCCAACATATGAATGTATCAAATGATAAGTCCCATCATATGTTGTACAATTATTATTCTCTCCATTCTTGATAACATACCAACATCCCTTATGCACTACAATATTCTAAGAATCATATAATTCTCAGTTCCAGTCAGCAGTAAGTCACCCAATAAGGCCGCACAATCCTCTAGTTAGTCGGTAAGAAGTCGGTTAGGCATAAGCTTTTAGCAAATTCATGATGTATGCTTTATGATTATGTACAGAGTTTTAGCAATACAACTCAGAGTACATGTCAGTTGTTTGTATTCATGATATGCATTATTTACACCTAAAGCTATGATTGGGCAGGAGAGGGTTATATATTCATTATATGCACCACTGATAGGTGATGTTACAAATATACACCCCTACGACATATCTGAGCAGGGGAAGATTATTATAATGCCTATATGGTTTATTTGCACCCCCGTGAGATATCTTTTAGGGGATGGGCGTTTGACATACACATGCATATATGGTATCCAGGCCAATTCTAGAAGTCAGTTTCAGGTAAAGTCTTATTTGTTATTGTAAGCCTGCAGTGGCTTCTAATCTATAGAGATGACTGTTATTATTCAATTATTATTGTTATTATTGATCTTCCCTATTTTTATACCTGCCTTACATACTCGGTATATTTTTTTATACTGACTCCCTATTGACAGGGGGAGCTGCATTTGTGCATGCAGGTTTAGGTTGAGCTCCTGACAGACCCTTCCAGTGGGAGTACATTTAACTTAGCTGCAGTTGGTAAGATCTATATATTTCAGAGCTGACAATTGAGTGTCCCTATTGTTTGTCGTATAATTGTATAGACATGATATTTCAGGTAGGGGTGAGGGCCCTATCCTATCTAGTTATCAATTGTACTCTTGTAGAGGCTTGTTGGACTCAGGTAGTGGTGTTTGTGTGTATGTTGTGTGGCCTTGCTGGCTGTGATGGAGTGTTGACAATGTATGGCCTTGTCGGCCTCTTTTGTTGTATATATATGTTAACCAGGTAGTTGCCTAGAAGGCTATAGTATTATTCTGTTAGTGTCATATTATGTCCTTGTCAGCATATTTTGAGTTACAAGTTGCTTATAGGTGATATATGTGGTACGCTCGAGCCAATAGGCATTGGGTGCCAACCTCGTCCCCCGAGGTTAGAGCATGAAAAACTTGATACTAGAGTAGGGCATGTCCTTGGGAGTCTATAAGTCATGTCTAGTAGAGTCTTGCATATGGGTGTGTTGTGCACCACACATATACTCAGGAGGCTACAAGGCATTTAAGGATGATTTTTATTCTTTTATCTCCTAGATAATCCAATAGAGTAGAGTCCTAGGGAATCAAGCCTAACTCTTGTATTATTCTTATTCTTCAGCGATGCCTATTTACAGAAGAACGACTACCAAACATCCAACTGGCATAGATATGGGGGAAGGCACTAGTAGAACTTGGTTGTTCATGCATGAGAGGGCCAGAGTGAGTCACCCTCCGCAGCTACTCCTCCTCAACTAGCACCTCTAGTTCCTCCACTAGAACCTATAGAGGTTGGGGGAATTTTAGCACCACCAGCTCCTACACCTAGATCAGTACACCAGGTATTAAGACTGTCGTTCAGTAGCTGACACAGATAATAACATCTCAGCAGCGACATGTAGGGAGGTCAATGGGTGATGTGGCGTCAGAAGGTATTGGTAGTTTTAGGACTCGAGAGTTCATTATATTGAGTCTGCTAGTATTTACAGGTTCAAACCCGCATGAAGACCCACAATAATTCATTTATCAACTCCATAAAGTATTGTGGGTCTTGCACGCCATGGAGGTTGAGGTAGTAAAATTAGCCTNGCCTCACAACTACTTCTTTGAGTGGTGATGTGACTCTGCACGCCATGGAGGTTGAGGTAGTAAAATTAGCCTTCTTTAGATTAAGCGATACAACCATCTTGTGGTACAAGGATTAGAAAGATTCTAAGGTTTCCAATGTGCTAGCATGATTATAGGATGAATTTGTAGATGCTTTTACATATCACTATTTTCCTCAGGAAGTTTGATAGGCCCTAGTTGACTGGTTTTTTGTTCTCCGATGAGAGGGTATGAGCGTTCGAGAGCACAATCTCCTCTTTGATTCTCTAGCAAGGTATGCTCCATCAATTGTAGATACAATGTAGGCCAGAGTTCACTGATTTGTAGCAGGTTTGGATGCCTGCTTGATTAGTGAGTGTTTAGTGGAAACCCTTCACAAGCGTATGGATATTTCCTGCATGCAGGCCTTTCCCTCGAGTCAGGAGGAACATAAGTGCCTGTTGATTGGTTGATTGTGAACAGAGTAGAAGGGCTAGACTAGCAGAGCAGTATAAGGAGTTTGGGAGTTATTTCAGGCCATATGTTTGATCACGCCCAATTACACCTAACATAAGAGAGTGAAAGTAGTCAATTGCAATTTAAATACCCAATAAGGAGTCAGAATCGTATCCATAGGGAATTAGTATCAGTCCAAGCTATCAAGTGAGGAAAAACCAATTGAAAGTTTTAAATACTATTCATGTTAGTGAAGTGAGGTAATTAATCTAAATATATATAATCAAAAGTGCAATAGGTTTAATTCAATATAGAGAAATACTAGGGATGTATCTCCATATAGGGTTGATGCCCCTTATTCACTCAATTGGGACTATTTAGAATAGGCTCTTCAAGGATATGCAAGAAATCATTAGATATCTCTCAACAACCTAAGAATATCAATTCAAATTAATTTTCTCAAATTGAATAGAGTATAAACCAAAACATATTGAAATTTTCCAATTAGATCCATCAAATTTCTAAGTGAATCTATTAAACAAGGTTTAAAGCCTTAGGACATTGTTGATTGATGCTACCCAAACCTTAATTAGCTCTCTCAAGCACAATAGAGGCAATTTAGCATGATTGGATGACTTTCACCCCCAATCCACTTAACAAAGCATAGATCAATCAAATATTCAAAAGCCCATAGTCAAATCATCCCAACTGTGATCATTAGGGTTCACAACCTTAGATCTAAATTTACCCACTCATGGAGAAGAAAGAAGAAGAAAGCATAATTTGAATCATGATCATTTAAATGCAATAAAAAGAATAAGAAACTTCAATTGAAATTTAATTGATCTTCAAATTACAATAGATGTCTTCTCCGAGCTGCTATTCTACTCTAGATACTATCAAACCTAGTTAAAATCAATGGAAACCTCCTGAAAATTCTGAAAAAAGACTATATATACTAACCCAAGACCCCAAGTCTAATTTAAATTTGGAGGGCCTTGGTTGCAGGGACGGACTGCACATTGATAGTATGGTCCATCTCTTTAATCATCACCTGAATCTACGCTTTTGACTTGATGCTTTCCATCTTTCAACTGACGGACCGTCTATTGAAATAACTATCCATTCTTCCTTTCACCAATTGCTTCACTTAGCGATCCGCATTTTGAATGTACTGACTGCATCTTGAGTCATCCATTTCCGATCACTTTGTGGAACTCTCTAGATTAACTTGTTGTTGGAAGTGCATACAACATCTTGGATTTGCGGTCTGTCTTTGTCATTTTTCTGGAAGACTTCTTGTAATTTATGCCTCCTTATTTCAACTCACAGGGTTCCTCAAACTTAGCAAAATAGTGTCAATATTTACTTAATTTAGCATTTAAAGGAATGTAAAACTCTATGAAAATAAGTATGAATGTGTCGTAAAAGACCGACAAATCAGCACTCCAAACTTAAAGCTTTTGCTTGTTCTCAAGCAATTAAAACAAAAAAAATCTAACTTAGACCTAGACTCTTATTCTGGTATCACAAAGTGCAATGACTAGGGTGGTCTTGGCAAGAAGCTATAACATGCAATTTTTAAGCAAGCCACCCCCTCGATTGTGTAAAAGTCATCTTTCTTACAATTATAGAGACTAAGCATGTTATCTGTATTTATGACACCATTTCAACATGCAAGATACCTAGATTGAGAAGTAATTCATGCTAGCCATTACCATCCACATGCTCTCACATTTAGACCAAGAAAAGTATCCATTTTTAGTAATGAGAATCACACACCATACATGGACAAAAGATCAGGAGAAAAGAGAATTACACTCAATTTCTTACAAAGATGTTCATAAGTTAGGTCACAACTACCATATGCTTGCCTTTGTTCTCAAATGCCTATTTCTTTTTGGAATGTGGATTGATATCACATAAGAGCTTTTGTAAGCTTGTAATGTTGGTCCAAAGGGATAATAAGATATAAATATGGTATCTAGTGACTCATTTTATCGTTCTTGAACACTACATCACACTCCAATTTTTTTCTTTTAAGTTCCCTTCTTTTTCTTCCCTTCCTTTCTTTAGCAACATCTCACAACTCAAAGTATTTTTTGTAAGCTTTTTTTTTTCTTCCTCGTTTTCTTCTCTTTTCTTTTATTTTTATTTTCTTTGTTTTCTTGCTCAATATACGTTGGGAAGTGATCAAACTACTGATTTTTCCCTTTTTATTTCTTTTTCACTTTATCACCCCTAAATAAAACTTTTTCTTATCATCATATATTTTCATAGTGTTAAGGAGGATAGGTTAAAAAGAGGATAAACTTGAGAATTGGTTTCGATTTCATTGTGATTGAACAAGAAAAAGGTCACAGGCTCAAAAGGGGAGACTAGAGATACATGCATCATTCAGTAGGCTCATATAGGTAAACGGGGCTTTTGAAACACAAAAGACCTAAGTTCATCTCTACAGTTAACGGTCAATCCTACACTAAAGCATGAGTAACCAAGTAAGTTCTTGTAATACCCCGGAAGTGCCTAAGACTAGACCTAAAAATTTAAAAATGGAAGTTGGCATAAATCTGAAAAAATATCACAGAACGGGTCATGTAATGGATCGTTGGTGGAACCAAAGATCCGTAGGAGGATTTTGTGGTGAGGTACACAAGGGTTGAAGTGGGGAGTAGCGGGTCAAGGAACGACTCATAGGTCGATGTCACGAGTCATTGTTGGTGGTCGTAGTGAGACTGGTCCATAGTCTAGGAGGAAGTAAAGGGTCATAGGACGACTCGTTGTGAGCCGCAACGGATCATGGTGCACAATCGTGGGAAGGAGTAGGAAAATTACCAGTCGAAGTGACGGATGGAGACCACGACTCATTGGAAGTAGGCACGACTCATGGTATGGGTCGTGGGAAGGACCAGGTGCAAGACGTCAGGGGAAATAATGGGAGGATTCAACAGACCGTACCTTATTGTAACGACTCATCCTATTGAGTCATGGGATTGAATCTGAGAAGTGAAGTTTGGGCAGTGGATGCAACGGACGGATGCCACGAGTCGGGGTATCCAGGCATGACCCGTTGGATCGGTCATTATCACTGCCGGTGCTGAATTTTCAGGAAATTCATTAAGGGTTTTTTCATCTTTCCTAAGTCCTAGGGTCCTAAACTACGTCGTTTAAGGCTTGAAATGCAGAGTTAGAGGGGGAAAACCTATCCTAGGATCATTCACATCCATGCATTTTGAAGGGGCTTAGGAGGTGATCAAGTTGGAATTCTTCAAGATTTCCCTCAATCTTTCATTGGGATTTCAAGGAGTGGTAAAATTTGATCTTCCCCGGGTATGTAGGGCTATGAATGGGTGAATCCGTTCACATCCATGCCCAATCTCTCTGTAAATCATGGAAATTTCTATGTTGATTCTATGGGGTTTTAACCAAATACATGAAATATCTAAATTCTCTACATGGATATGATCTAAATGAGTTTTTATTATTGAATTATGAATCATGGGCAAGTTTTACGTTGTTTTCCATTAAAATCACGTTTCAAGCTCTATCAATCTAAATTTCCATTTATGAGAAGTTTATGAAAGTTGAGATTTATGATAGATGTTCATGTATGATGTGATATTATTGATGAAAAGCATGTTTTCAAGTTACCCATGTTTATAATCATGTTTTCAAGTGAATTGAGTATTTTCAAGCATGTTAAAGTATTGGGCAATGCCCACATGTTCAAGTATGATTTATGACTTATGATATGGATTTCATGATTTATTGATTTATGACATTGGCTGAGTAATGGGCCCTTAGCTTGAGTCATGGATAAACATGTCTGTAAATGGAGATCAACGATGTTAATGTTTATTTGTCCATGAATCTCATGAATGATGTTTATTATTTATGTACGAGCCTAATGTGCATGTTTTTGGGAGCAATGTCTAGCACCGAGTAGCCCGATGTTCAAAGGACTACGCTGGTGTCTCATAACTACGTGTCACTGTAGGTTCATATTGATACATTACAATGTTAATGGATCCCCTCTTTCGTGATATGACATACTGCACGTCCCTTTCCTGGCAAGCTGGGACGACTCTACCCACTTGAGAGAGATAGTTAAAGCATCATGTAGGGCTCTACCATGATGGTGTCGGTTATGAAGAGTCCTTCTATTGTTCCGCACGTTTTTCTGCATTTTTATGTTTATTTTTCTTTGTCTCAAGTTATGATTTATAAAGTTTTCTCTTATGACTATGATAATGAATGGATTACGAATGTTTTGAAAACCTTGAGCCTTACGTTACACTATGATATTTATGTTATGAGCATGTTGTCCTACTCTTATGATCTCTTATGAACTTTTATGTACTTTAAATGTCCATTTTAGTTACCTTGCATACTCGGTACATTCCACATACTGACCGCATACTCTATGATGTATCGTTTCATGATACAGGCTCCGATCTTCAGACCTAGCTCCGTCATTAGCTCATTCTTGGAGTTAGATTCTAGTTCATTTGTGAGTCCTCATCCTTTGATATCATTATCTCTTTATGTTCAGTTTTCTAAACTTGTCGGGTTAGTAGGGGGTGTTGTCCCATCAGCCCATAAGATATGTTAGAGGTTTTCATACTCTGTGTAGTATTCATCTGTAATGTATGAAGTGTGTTTCGTTTTCCATGTTATGTTATGATTATGCTTCCTCTATGTTATCATGTTGAGTATTCCACTTTACTGGATTGAGATAGATGTATGTTCATGCCATGGGTCGACTTGGAGTCTCTCGGGGCTCCTTGTCCCGTGTCTCGATCAGGGCCTATGTTTGGGTCATGACAGTTCTAGAGTGTGACTGTAAAGAGTGAACAAAACAAGATTTCCTCACCGCACATGGCTATGGATATTAAACTAATTAATCAATTCTACTCTCATCTAGAAAATCAATCCCAAAATCAACAAAATAGATATCAAGAACAGAGGTAAACATGTCAATACGGAACAGTTGAGATAAAAATTTTGAGAGGGAATTTTTAATGTATCACAAAAGCATGAAATAAACTCATTTACCATCACCACCTAAATCAAAACACTCATTCAACTAAGAATGACTCAAATGTAGGCTGGTATAAATAGGGAAGAGAGAAGGTGAGAAAGTGGGTTGTGGGGGAAAAATATGGGTAAATAAGCCTTCAAAATATTTACCTCTTAAAAAACATTAAAAATATTTTTAAATTTTTATTTAGGATAAACAAAAATTTAAAAAAATTCTCAAACATAGCCGAAAAACCCATTNAGCCGAAAAACCCATTATCACATCGCCCTCGCTATGCAGGCCGCGTTGCAATAGTACGTTTAGGCAAATCCACTATTGGAATTGAATATATACACTACTATATCGTTCTTTGCTATGTAGGCCATGATGCAACAGTGCAAATATTGCACTGGTTCCCTTTTTGCTGTTTGGACATCGTGCGGGTGTTTTGCCTTTAAAATTTTCTTGTTTTAGGCCTCACAAACCTATAAAAACATCCTTAAACTACCCATTAGAAAAAAAATATTTTACAAAGGATATAAGTATACATACACATTTTGGGTTGCCTCTCGATTAGCGTCTGATTTAATATCACAGCACGATGCAATCTCCCTCAAGTCCAGGTATACTTCAAATTTTTCCTCCTCCTTTTAGGTGGTTTATCAAACTTAGTTCTTCTTCGCTTATGTTTTTTATTCACTTCAGCACCATTTGATTCTTGCTTAGACCTCGTACCGATTATGAGACACCTGGTATTATTCTCTACCACCATCTCACTATGGGGTCCTATTTTTCTTTTTCTTTTCCTTTTCCATGCCACACCTATTGTGGATCACCTCTATGATCATTCACAAGTATCTGTACTGTGAGGAAATGGAGATGGCTTTGTACACGTTGCAGGTTACTTTCTTATCTTGTATTCACATTTTGAGATTTTCTGCTCTCTCATCGACAAGGACTCCTCTAATGGCCATCCCATATGATTGGTACCTTCTCATCTTCTTCAAAATCAAGAATTATGAAGTCAACCGGGATAAACTTTCCACTCTAATCAGCACATCCTAAATGATGCCTTTGGGGATGATATGAGACCTATCAACCAGCTTCAAAGTGACAATAGTGGGACTTGGTTCCCCCAACTCAAGAATCTTAAACACAGATAGGGGCTTCAAGTTTATACTTTCGCCCAGATTGCAAAGAGCTTGCACCACCTCAATTTCACTGATTGGTATGGGGAGGTGAAACTCCTTGGTTCTTTAAGCTTCTGAGAAAGTTTACTTAGCACCCTAGAACTACACTCTTCTATAAGTGAGACATTCTCAAACTATGCATGTCTACAGTTCCATGTAACCACATCCCTAAGATACTTCTCATATTTGAGAAATTCCTTCAAAGCATCAATTAGAGGTATATTTATGTAGAGCTCTTTTAAGATGTCCAATGACTTCTTGAACCCAACATCCTTCTCACTCTTTTGCAATATTTTTGCAAAAATGGATGTGTAGGTCTGGAACTTACCACTTCGAGCTTAGTCTCATCCTTTTTGCTTCTCTTTTGCTCTACCTTTAAACTCTCAGTTGATTTCTTCTCAACATTTTCTCCCTTGTTTGCTTATGGAACCTCTTCTAACACATTGCCACTTCTAAGGGAGATAGCGTTCATTGTTTCCTTTAGGTTTTTTCTCTGTCTCACTGTATAATACACCTGGTTGTCTAGCATATTATGCATTGACTAACTGCCCCAGCTGACGTTGCATGTTAGTCAGCACTTTCTTTGTCTCATTATTGATTTGTTATTGTTGTTGCTGATGCGGCATGAACTGTTTTAGAGTTTTCTCAGATAAACTGCTCACCTACGGTGCTGGTAGTTGTAGCTGCTAATTTTGAAAAGGGTGGCATGGAGGTCTCTGAGCACTTTGTTGACAACTCCAAGAAAAATTTGGGTGGTTTTTGTTGTTCAGGGGATAATTGTTCCTTTGATATGCCTGGCCACGACTCTATTTTCCAACACAAAGAACTGATTTGGGGTTCAAAGGACACCCCAAATAATTATGATTATCCCCACATATCTCACAAAATGGGGGCATTTGTTGCACTTGGTGGACCTGCTGCATTGGTCCTGCATTTTTCTGTGTCAAACACTATTTCATCAAGTTACATAGCTGACCAGTATCATCTCTTATTACTGAGACTACATCCACTTCTAACCCATGCTCTGTGCTGCCAACACTCTGCCAGTATCCTAAAAATCTTGATTACCTACTGAGATGAAATTAAGCAGGGCTTCTAACTCATCGTAGCTCTTAGACAATATATGTCTTTCACAATCTAAGTATGGACCCCGGATCGAGAAATGGGACCTACAATCATGAATTTCTCCAAGCTAATCCAGACATATGCATAGCATAATTAGGAGCATAAATAAGAGGAAGGAAATCAAAATCATAACATAAGTGGAAGACCACATATCATGAAACACAAGCATAGCCATCAAGGCTAAATCCTCCAATACATCGCTGTCTGAAAAGCCTCTAAACATAGGTATGTAATGATGGGACAACACCCCCAACTAGCTCGCTAAGTCTGAAACTAAAAGACGTAGACATAAAATATAAAACTGATAAGTGTCCTCAGAAAATGAGGACTCACCCAAACTAGGGCTAATTGAACTGGATCAGAGCGGGAGCTGAACTAACATCGGGGCTGAGTCTGGTCACCTAAACCTACATCATGATATGATATAGCATAGAGTATGCAGTCAATACATGAAATGTACTGAGTATGTAACGCAAGTAAAGCATACTAGTAAAATGGTGGTAAAAAAACATTAGTATAGAGTAAGCTTTTGACATAAGAGTAAGGATAACATGCTAAAATCATGATCATGAGTTTGTCATAAACATGAGTTATTCATCATAAACTAAAGCATTATGGCCCAAGGTTTAGAAAGTATAAGTACATGGTTTAATATGTTTGAAAAAATAAGTGAAAGCTCATAATCTAATCAATGGGTTAACCTATACCATAAAACATGATATCATAAATCTTGTACACAAATAACTTAAAACATGAGAAACAATGGAAGACTCATCATAACTGACACCATCATGATAGATCTTACATGATGCCCCAACTATCTTGCTCAAGTGGGCAAATCCGTACCTAAGCTTTGCCAGGGCAAAGAACGATTATATNNNATATATGTATCACTTGTGAAAACCTTGTCCGGCTAGGGGAAATAGCCCAAACATGAAATATATATACACACACACCTACGATGGCAAGTAGTTATGTGACTTGGGTTCCCGGAATCCCCAACCTACTCGGTGTTAGACACTGCTCCTAAAAAACATACACGTGGCTCATAATCATCATCGTGAAACATACTTGATCTAGCATGGGCTTGTCTAAATCATGAAATCATAATCATACTTGACATCATGAAATAACCATGAAAATAATGTAATTGAGTTGGCCATGATACATAAACTTGAGTTTCATGAAAATTATACATACTTGAATAAATAGTCATAGCTTCAAATCATCGGTTCATAAGCTTGAAATTCATAGAATCATACATAATTGGGAAAAATCACCATAAACTTGAACACATAGATTCATGAGATATTCTAGTAGAAAACAAGTAATCATAATCATAAATCATGAATTGAATCATAAGAGACTTGAATTCATAAGAGATCATAAGAGATTTCATGAGAATTGGGTCTAACCCTAGAATTTCAATAAATCATGCTTGGAGACTCAAAATCATGAGATAGAGATTAAATTGGGCATGAGGTGGAAGGAATTTTCTCATTCATGACCCTATATACCTGAGCTTGACGGGTTTCTTGCTAGGGTTTGATGCCCAAGAGAATTGGAGGAGAAGGAGGACCTTGATGCTTGAGGCTTGAGATGATTTTGGTCTTCAACTTTGAGTGTTACGAATAGAATGAGGGTTTAGGATGAATAAAACCCCTTTCTGATGTTCAAAACAACTTAGTTTAGGAGTTAGGAGTTTAGAAATTTATGAAAATGCCCTTAATAACTCAATTGGAAAATGGATTGTGCCAGACTTAAAGGATCATCCAACGATCCATTAGTCCACTTAATGGGTCGTTAAGACCACTCATTACCTCTATCAACAATTTCCAACTTTCTACTCTTTTTTTGATGCCTCTACTTAACGGTTTGTTATGATACTGTAATACCTCAAAAATGCTTAAGATTAGACCCAGGATCAAAATTTGAAGTTGGCTGAAAATTGGGAAAAAGGTCACAGGACGAATGAAGTAATGACTCATGGTTGGAAACCACGAGTCATTGTTACCAGTCTTTGTAGGGAAGTCCCAGGAGTCAATGGAGACAACAGATGAAGTAACGACTTGTTGCTTGAAACAACAAGCCATTGGTTGCAATCGTGGTAGAAGCAGGGTCTTAGCAGTTGGGGATACCATGGGTCATCCAACGACCCGTGGTGAGAAATGACGACTCATTATTACCAGTCTTTGGGTGGTTGCCAAAATTTCTAGTACATGTAACAGATCGAGATCAATATTCGTTGGAAGCAACCACGAGTCGGTGAGGCTCGTGGTAAGGAAGTCCAGGTTTGTGAAGGGGGCTGACAACGATCGTCCTGACAACCTATTGTTTGGACCAACGACTCTTCCTATTGAGTCGTGGGAAGAATTTGGAGGTAATGTTTGAGACAGTGGATCCAATGATTGGATACCATGAGTCGTGGTTTCACACAATGACTCATGGGATCAGTCGTTGGTTTGTCCAGGCCAGTGTTTCAAAGATATTTCATTAAGGGTATTTTTGACCTTTCTATGCTCTAAGGCTCTAAACTACATCGTTTCATGTATTTTTCTGGGCATAATAAGATATGCTAAGTCCTTCTTGCTTAAGTCATTCCTATGCATGCAAATTAAGAGAATTCTAGAGAGATCAAGCATAGATTCAAGCTTTTCCCTATCAATTCATCCTTGGGCATTCAAGAACGTTAAAATATGATCTTACCCAGGTATGTAGGGTTACGAATGGGTGTTTCTATTCACACCCATTCCCATTCTCTATTAATTCATGAACAATTCATCCAAAATCTCATGGGGTTTTAAATTCAATTTTTGTGAAAATCTAATGTTTTGCTAATTGGGTATGATGATTTATGATTTACATCAAATTTATGGATTTTGATCAGATTTTATAGTTATTTTACTTATGAAATTATTGATTTTGATTTCTACCAAATTAAGCCCAATTATGAATGATCTATGATGAATCGATTTATGATTTACATCTCAATTATTGATATTTACAAACCTAGCATGAATTGTGATTTGAAATATAGATTTATTCAATAACCCATAATGATTTGATGATTATCAAGTTATATGTATGATCTACAAGTATGCATAAAACCTATGATTCATGAATTATAATTTAACCGACTCACGGGCCTTATGTCATGGCTAGTTCACGTATGTACAAAAATGATTATGATTATCATAATTTAAATAGACCATGAATTCATGTATGTTATACTATGAGCAGTATATATGTTTTAGGAGTAGTATCGAACACCGTGTATGTTCGGAGCCTAGGTTCTGCCCCGAATCTCATAAACTACGTGCCACCGTAGGTATGTTGGGACCTCCTTTGTGATTGTCCCTGGATCAATTGGCCCTTTTTATGGTGATATTACACTTTCATGGTTCTACCCTTGGCAAGGTACGGACATCCTCCCGACTAGGGTTACAAGTCGGGCTTTATGTATGCTCATATGGAGTATGTCGGTTTAGAGAATCTCTCACTGTTCCTCATGATTTATGTATGTCTATGATTATGTGTATTGTCTCAAGTTACGTTCAATACGGATTTTCTCTCATGATTATGATTTCGAATGTATTATGAATGTTTTAAAAACCTTGAGCCTTATGTTATGTTGCAATATTTATGATATGAGCATGATGTCCCACTCTTATGATCACTTATGAATTGTACATATTTTAAATGTACATTTTACTTACCTTGCATACTTGGTACATTCCACGTACTGACCGCCTACTTTCTATGTTGTATCATTTCATGATACAGGATCCGTCTCTCAGGCTCATCCTCATCTCTAGACCATCTCAGAGTTCACCTTTAGCTTATCGATGAGTCCTCATGTTCCGAGGGCCTTTTGACTAGACCTTATGTCACTTTATGTTTCAGTACTTGGCCGGGTTAGTTGGGGGTGTTGTCCCATCAACCCATCTTATGCAGTAGAGGCTTTCAGACAGTATGTAGTACTCGCTTGCATGTATGTCTAGAGATTTCCTCATGTTATGATATGTTATGTTATGTTTAAGTTTCTGCTATGTCTTATGTTTAGTCTTTCACTTAAAGTGAATGAAGTTAGATGTATGCTTATGCCATGGGTCGACTTGGGGCCTGTCGTGGTTTCTTGTCCCATGTTACAATCTAGGGCTACGTTTGGATCGTGAGAAACTTGGTATCAGATCCATAGGTTTGATGCGTCCTAGGGTGTATAAAAGCCGTGTTAAGTAGAGTATTTTTCATGGGTGTGAAGTGTGCCGCACTTATGACGAAGAGGCTATGAGACATTTAGGAAATGTTCCCTTCTTTCATGATCTATGTCATGCGATGAAAAGTCTTGTAATCCTTCTAATTCGTGTTATTCGCGATTGCAGAATCATAGCTCCCAGAAGAATGAACGGAAGAAGAAATGGGAACGATAAAGGCGACGAGGATGGCAATGGTCATGGGCATCGGTAAGCCCCACCTGTTCAGGAGCCCCAGGCACCAGAGCCAGTTGCCTACGCAGAGTTTCGGGTGGCTATATGTTTATTGGCGCAGGCCTTGATTGCTCAAGTTAACCAGCAGGCTGTTTCGCATATTCCCCAGAATGGTAATGCGGCAGCGATCCGGGTTAGATATTTCTTAAGGATGAACTCTCCGGAGTTCCTTGGGTCGAAGGTGGATGAGGATCCGCATGATTTCATCGAGGAGATTCTAAAGATCACCCAGCTAAAGGGGGTGGCTCACATATGATTAAAGCAGTGTAGGGATGCTAGGGCAGTAGGTGCAGGCCCTATAGGTTGGGGAGAGGTTCACGCGACATTCTTGGATCACTTTTTCCCTTGAGAAATGAGGGAGCTTAAGACAGCTGAGTATATTAACTTGAAGCAGGGTGACATGTCTATTCAGGAGTATGCATTGGAGTTCACCCTTCTATCCAAGTATGCGCCGAAGTTGGTGGCGGACCAGAGGGCTCGGGTGAGCCGTTTTGTGCATGGAGTGGCGGACTATCTAGATAAGGACTATAGGATCGACATGTTGCATCGAATATAGACTTTTCCTGTATTGTGTTGCATGCTCAGCAGATGGAGTCAGTATATCAAAGGTAGAGAGAGGCCGAGAGGGCCAGGACCGATAGCTGTGGGGCATCTCAAGCCAGATCAGGGGGTGGGCAGCATTAGCAATCTTAGCATAGGTCTATTTCTCCAGCACCATCATCGGCCAGTACGCCATCTAGATTCGCGGGGATCAGAGGAACAAGGCCCCAAACTCGAGATGCTAGAGTAGCATGCAGATGGAGCACACTTTTCCATCTTGTGCGAAGTGCGGCAAGAACCACTCAAGGAGGTTCCTAGTTGGTTCGAATGCTTGTTTCGGGTGTGGAAAACCCGAACACAGACTTAGT
This sequence comes from Datura stramonium, assembly GCA_018107945.1. Classification (NCBI taxonomy): domain Eukaryota; kingdom Viridiplantae; phylum Streptophyta; class Magnoliopsida; order Solanales; family Solanaceae; genus Datura; species Datura stramonium. Next base: position 245,772 of record JACEIK010000543.1, on the reverse strand, counting down.
GATTGCCCTTCAGCCAGATTAGGGGGCGGTGGAGCCTATATGCCAGCAGCCAGTTCAGCCGCTCCCGCAGCACGTCCCTCTCAATAGGGTGCCTCAACTAGTCTAGTCGATTGTCAGCGCCAAAATAGGTTCTATGCTTTAGCACCCCGTCAGGAGTAGAAGGTCTCACCGGATGTGGTCACTGGTATGTTGCGTGTTTTTCATATTAATGTCTATGCTTTGCTAGATCTAGGGGATACTTTGTCTTTTGCGACTCCTTACATTGCTAGTAGCTTTGGAGTTAGTCCCGAGACTCTGTCAGAATCATTTTTAGTTTCTACTCCTATTGGTGATTTGGTTGTAGCTAGTTGAGTGTATAGAGGATGCCCGGACACTATCTTGCATAAAATCACCTCTGCAGACCTTTTAGAGTTAGCTATGAATGACTTTGACATTATTCTTGGCATGGACTGGTTGTATGCGTGTTATGCCTCTGTAAACTGTAGAACCCGTGCGGTGGAATTTTGTTTTCCGGGTGAATCAATCTTAGAATGGAAGGGTAGTTTGGCTGTACCAGCAGGTCAATTTATTTCATATCTTAAGGCTAGAAAGATGTTTTCTAAGGGTTGCATTTATCATCTAGTCAGGGTTAAGGATGTAGTGTCTGAGACCCCGACTATCCAATCACTTTTGGTGGTACGTGAGTATCCAGAAGTCTTTCTCGATGATTTTCCAAGTGTTCCTCCCGAATGGTAGATTGATTTTGGTATTGACCTTCTACCTGACACACAACCTATATCCCTCCCTCCCTACAGAATGGCTCCAACCTAACTAAGGGAGTTGAAGTACTAGTTGAAGGACCTGTTATATAAGGGCTTCATTAGACCGAGCAAGTCTCCATTAGGTGCTCCAGTCTTATTTGCTCGAAAGAAGGATGGTTCGCTTTGAATGTGAATTGACTATCGACAATTGAACAATGTTACCATTAATAACAAGTATCCTTTTCCCAAGATCGATGATTTGTTTGACTAGCTTCGGGGTGCCAAGTGTTTCTCAAAGATAGATCTCAGGTCCGTGTGTCATCAGCTCAGGGTTCGGGAGTGTGATATCCCGAAGACGACCTTCAAGGCGCGGTATGGTCATTATGAGTTTGTAGTTATGTCTTTTGGACTAACAAATGCTCCTGCAACTTTTATGGACCTGATGAACAGGGTGTTCAAGCCATACCTGGACATGTTCGTGATTGTGTTCATTGATGATATCCTTATATACTCTCCGAGCGAGGAAGAGCATGCCGCTCATTTGAGAATAATGCTTCAGACTCTCAAGGATCGCCAATTGTATGCCAAGTTCAGCAAGTGCGAGTTTTGGTTGAACTCCATAGCATTTTTAGGTCATGCGGTATCAAGCGAGGGCATAAAGGTAGATTCTCAGAAAATCGAGGTGGTGAAGAATTGGCCTAGACCGGTGAATCCTTCGGATATTCGGAGTTTCTTGGGCCTAGTTGGTTACTATCGGAGATTTGTTGAGGGTTTTTCATCAATCGCAGCACCTTTGACCAAGTTGACTCAGAAGAAGGTGAAGTTTCAATGGTCGTAGGCTTATGAGCAGAGCTTCTAAGAGTTGAAGACCCGACTTACTACCGCACTGATATTGGCACTACCCTAGGGTACGGACGTTTTATGGTGTATTGTGATGCTTTGAGAATCAGACTCGGGTGTGTATTGATGCAGCAAGGGAAGGTAATAGCATATGCCTCTGGACAGTTAAAGATCCACGAGAAGAATTACCCAACCCATGATCTAGATTTGTCGCGGTGGTATTCGCATTGAAGATATGGTGATATTACTTGTATGGGGTCCATGTGGATGTGTTTACGGACCACAAGAGCTTACAATATGTGTTCATGCAAAAGGACCTCAATCTACGACAAAGGAGGTGGTTAGAGCTCCTCAAGAACTATGATATGAGTGACCTTTACCATCCGAGTAAGGCTAATATGGTAGTGAATGCACTTAGTAGAATTTCCATGGAGAGTATGTCCCACGTGGATGAAGGGAAAAAGGAGTTGGTGAAAGATGTGCATCATCTCACAAGGTTAGGAGTTAGGTTGGTTGACTTTACCGATAGTGGTGTTGTTGTGCAAAGCTGATCCAAATCGTTATTATTGACTGATGTGGAATCTAGACAAAATGAGGACCCGATTTTGGTAAAGTTGAAAGAAGTCGTTTGAAGTCAGAAGGTAGAGGTTTTCTTCCAAGGGGGAGATAGTGTGCTTCGGTACCAGGGTCGCCTATGTGTTCCAGATGTTGATGATTTGAGGAGCCGAATATTGCAGGAGGCCCATGGATCCAGGTATTCCATCCATCAGGGTGCCACTAAGATTTATCTTGATTTATGAGAAATCTATTGGTGGGATGGCATGAAGAAGGATATTGCAGAATTCATAGCCAAGTGCCCGAACTGTCAACAAGTAAAGGTTGAGCATCAAAGGCCGGGAAGAGTACTTCAGGATATCAGCATTCCTACTTGGAAGAGGTTATTATGGACTTCATCATAGGACTACCTCGTACTCGCTGACGATATGATTCCATTTGGGTGGTGGTGGATAGGTTGACCAAGGCTGCACATTTTCTACCGGTAAAAACCACAGACTCAGCAGAGGATTATGCCAAGCTATATATCCGGTAGTTGGTTCAATTGTATGGAGTGCCCTTGTCCATTATTTTAGACCGAGGTACTCAATTTTACTCCCAGTTTTGGCGGTCTTTTAAGAAAGGGATTGGGAATCAGATTAAGCTCAACACAGCCTTTCATCCGCAGACTGATGGTCAAGCAAAACAAACAATCCAGACTCTCGAGGACATGTTGAGAGCATGTGTGATGGACTACAAAGGTAGTTGGGATGATCACTTACCTCTAATCAAGTTCTCTTACAAAAAAAACTATCACTCCAGCATTCAGATGGCACCATTCGAGGCTCTCTATGGGCGGAGATGTAGATCGCCCATCGAATGGTTTGAGGTTGGTGAGGCAGCTATGATAGGGCCATATTCGGTTCATGAGGCTATGGTGAAGGTTCAATTGAGAAGGGACAGGCTGAAAACCGCTCAGAGTCGTCAAAAGCCATATGCTGATGTAAGGAGGAGAGAGTTGGAGTTTGAGCTGGACAATTGGGTATTTCTGAAGGTATCTCCCATAAAGGGAGTAATTCGGTTTGGAAAGAAAGGAAAACTGAGTCCCCGCTATGTTGGTCCCTACCGGATTATGAGAAGAGTTGATAAAGTGGCGTATGAGTTGGAACCGCCCTCAGAGTTATCTTCTGTGCATCCTGTGTTTCATGTATCACTTTTGAAGAAATGTTTGGGAGATCTAACTCTAGTAGTCCAGGTAGACAGCGTTGGTGTAAAAGATAGCCTTAGCTACGAGGAGGTTCTGGTGGAAATATTAGATCATCAGGTTCGGAAGCTAAGGAACTAGGAAGTAGCTTCAGTTAAAGTACTATGGATAAATCAGCATGTTGAAGGATCTACGTGGGAAGCTGAAGCGGATAAAATGGCTAAATACCACACTTATTCTCTACGGGCATAGTTCCTACTTGAGGTATCAATTTTTCCCTATAACTCTATTTAGTATTCATGTCCAAATTATGTGTTCAAGTTTCTTTTATGTATGTGGATGTGTATGTGAAGAATGAAATTAGTTCAGCTATGTGATATGAATCGGAGGTAGTCATTCCATTAGTTTAGGTTTAAATGATCAGTATTTGGGTGTAAGGATTGCATTGCATGCCTTTGTTTTCTATTTCTTTCCAACATTCGAGGATGAATATTTTCAAGGGGGAGATATTGTAATACTCTGAAAATTCCTAAGATTAGACCTGGGATCAAAATTTGAAGTTGGCTGAAAATTGGGAAAAAGGTCACAGGACGAGTGAAGTAACTGTCACGCCCCGAGCCTACACCCTGGACGTAAGACGGTACTTGAAGCCACAAGTGACCCCAAGTAAACCCCTGGTCTATCATACACTAACATTATGAGTAAACATGCACATCGAAACTTATAAATAAACATGTACATAAGAAGATATAAATAACAGCTTTAGCAATTTAAGAAAATGTAAAGACTGAAAGTAGAGAAGTAAATAATAAATCTGAAATACGATTTTGAAAGACAAGTCTAGTCTGAAATCCAACTACTGAGGAGTTTCTGGGACAGGTCCCCAGCTAACTCTAAGTCTAAACATAATCATAACTAAATGAAATAAATAAAAAAGGCCCTCGAATGATGAGGACTCACACTCTGATCTGCTGACGTGGAATGCTATGAAACTGAAGTATTTATTTATGCTGAACCTAAGAACCTGCAGTTGTATCATGAAACGAGATATGATGAAAAACATGCGTCAGTACTTCGAATGTACTGAGTAAGTGGGAGAGACATACTAAATATGAAGTCTGAACTGAAATGACATGTCATGACTAACAAGTAAACTTAACTATACTGCTAATATAATCTGGAATGGTCAAGACGACCCTGTCTGATGGTCATAGACATGTCGTAAGTCTAAAACACTGAGTCTAGAATACTGTACTGAACTGAGCTACTTAATCTGACACTAAACTAGACTGACTAGTGGGAGAGTCTATAACCGACATATAACAACGTGAGCTAGACGTGGACTCTGATGTATAACCCCATCAGTAGGATCCAATATACCTTGCCAGGGTATAAAGGCATGAACTGAGTGATCACAGAAATATATATGGGGCCAATCAGGACAAGTAGTACTGAAAACTACGCTGGCAACGTAGTTTTGGGAACCTGGGTGTGCTGGAACCCCGGTTCGCTCGGTGTTAAGTTCTACTCCCACTGGAAAACCTAATCTGAACTACTAAGTTGATAACTCGAAACTGGGGCCCAAGACTAGTCAGGGAAAAATAGCTGCATGTACCCTGAGAGCCTTATTGGACCAGATTCTGAAACTGGGTTCTAAGACCGGTCAGAGCTGCTTATCTAGAAGCGTCATAACCGTCTATAGAACAACTAATAACTGAAATGGGGTCCTAGGGCTGGTCAGAGTTATAACTGAATTTCATGACCGCCTAATGGACCAAATAACTAAAATCTGAATCTGAGTCTGAAAATTGGGAGGCACCACTGACACCTCAAAAAGATAAACTGGAGTCAAACTGATCAGTTGATAAATTTCTGAAAGATTCTGAAGAGACTCTACGTTCTAACTGGTCTGAACTACTAGCAGCTAATAGAGAACTCAACTTATCCCAATAATATAGAAATTTCATAATATAGAGCAATTTCAAGAATTCTAGGAATTTTATTCATCAGGGCTAACATCATTGTCATTAATGGAATATCTACTCCACATATATAAATATATATAAAATTCTATAAATTTCAGGCCATAACATTCTTCATTCACTAAAGGAAATTTAATAGCAAAATTCATAACTCAAAAGTTAGGTCTTAGATTCACTTATGTATAAAGTCTGACAATTTGATAGAAATTTATGGGGCTCATATCAATAATATACATGAACATCGTTCTAAGTGAAATCAGTGAAAATAACCATGAAACCTTTTTATACTCAAAAAACTCAGGGCTTAAAACTGATAGAGGAAATTGAGGAGGATATTGGGGGAACAAGGGAAGAACAATCCCCTTGCTAAAACCCCACATACCTGATGAAGAACCCAGGAAAATCTTGAGAACTTGAGGAGAAGAAAGCTGCCCTAGTTTCTTGCTCTGAGAATTCTTGAGAGAACTTACGATCTCTTTTTCTGAATGCTTGACAGGGGAATGAGGAAAAGGACCCATTACCCCCACTAAAATGTCTAAAACCGAAGTCAAAATGACGTGGTTTAATGCTTGGGAGAATAGGAAATTACTAAATAGCCCTTAGAAATTCACTGCGAAAAACTGTTAGGTGTTCCTAACGGGTGACTTAATGACTCGTTACTAGATCCAACGAGTCGTTGGGTCCTCCTATTAAGTTCACTAGAAAAATTTCTACTGACTCCTGACGGGCACATGATGAATCGTCATGACTGGGAACGACTCATTGTGTCGTCTGTCAGGTACACTAGAAAGAAGGACGGAAAGGATTGGAAGGGAAGGACCTGACGAGTCGTTACTACTGATGACGACTCTTGGTGACCTTCCGTCAAGTACGTTGTCTACTTCTCAAATTCTAAAACTTCGGCTTGGTAACGGGTGACTTAATGAGTTGTGGGGCCTGATAGCGACTGATGGGGTCGTCCGTTAGGAACACTGAAACATATTCTCTGCATCCTTCTCACGGTTGACCTGACGAGTCGTTGGGTCCCTTAACGACCCGTCAGGTTGGTCGTTCTGCAACTTTTCTGCCTTTTTTTCAGATTTTCTAAATTAAGTCCCGGATATTGATTTTAAGCTTCAGGGGCATTACAATATCTCTCCCTTGGAAACATTCGCCCTCGAATGTTAGAAAACTCATAGCGACCAGAAAAAATAACAATCAAAGCATTCAAATACTGCTCATTCAACTTCAAAACGACCGAAGTGGCTACCTCCATTTTGGAGAATATAACTTAACTGAATTTTCCTTTTCATAAACACAACTAAAGTCATAAAGAAAATTTAGGTACATGAACTGAATTCAACAACTAGTTCAGGTCTTATAACAAAATTCACATATCAAACTGCAACAGATTCGGTAGAGAACAAGTGTGGGTATTTGGCCCTCATATCTGCTTCGGCCTCCCACGTAGCTCCTTCAACTTGCTGA
>JACEIK010000543.1:213410-232995 GCA_018107945.1 Datura stramonium | reverse complement strand
CTATTAGAAATTCGATGCGAAAAATTGTCAGGTGTTCCTAATGGGTGACTTAACGACTCGTTACTAGATCCAACGAGTCGTTGGGTCCTCTCGTTAACTTCACTAGAAAAATTTCTACTCACTCCTAATGGGCACATTATGAGTCGTCATGACTGGGAACGACTCGTCGTGTCGTCTATCAGGTACACTAGAAAGAAGGCTAGAGAGGACTAGAAACGAAGGACCTGATGAGTCGTTACTACTAATGAAGACTCGTGGTGACCTTCCATCAAGTACACTGTCTACTTCTTAAATTCCAAAACTCTGGCTTGGCAACGAGCAACTTTTCGAGTCATGGGGCCTGATAACGACTCGTGGGGTTGTCCGTTAGGAACACTGAAACATATACTCAGCATCCTTCTCAGGGTTGACCTGACGAGTCGTTGGGTCCCTTAACGACCCATCAGGTTGGTCGTTCTGCAACTTTTCTGCAGTTTTTCAAATTTTTTGAATTAAGTTCCAGATATTGATTTTAAGCGTCCGGGGCATTACAGTAACGAAACCACGAGTCATTGTTACCAGGCGTGGTAGGGAAGGCCCAGGTGTTAGTGGAGAAAACGGATGAAGTAACGACTAGTTTCTTGAAACAATGAGTCGTTGGTTGCAATTGTGGGAGAAGTTGGGTCTTAGCAGTTTGGGATACCACGGGTCATCCAAAGACCCATTGTGAGAAATGAAGACCCGTTATTACCAGTCGTTAGGCAGTTGCCATGACTCATAGGAAGCAACCATGAGTCGTGGTGAGGCTCGTGGTAAGGAAGTCCAGGTTTGTGAAGGGGGCTAGCAACAATCGACCTAACGACCCGTTGTTTGGACAAAAACTCGTCTTGTTGAGTCGTGGGAAAAATCTGGAGGTAATGTTTGAGACAGTGGATCCAACGACTGGATACCACGGGTCGTGGTTTCACACAACGACTCGTGGGATCTATCGTTGGTTCGTCCAAGACAGTTTTGAGAGACATTTCATTAACGGTATTTTTGACCTTTCTATGCTCTAAGGCTCTAAACTATGTCGTTTCATGTAATTTTCTGGTCATAATAAGATAGGTTAAGTCCTTCTTGCTTAAGCCATTCCCATGCATGCAAATTAAGAGAATTCTAGAGAGATCAAGCATAGATCAAGCCTATCCCTATCAATTCATACTTGGGCATTCAAGAACTTTGAAATCTGATCTTATCCAGGTATGTAGGGTTATGAATGGGTGTTTCTATTCACACCCATGCCCATTTTCTATTAATTCATGAACAATCCATCCAAAATCTCATAGGGTTTTGAATTCAGTTTTTGTGAAAATCTAATGTTTTGCTAAGGGCTATGATGATTTATGATTTACAGCATATTTGATGGATTTTGATCAGATTTTATAATTATTTACTTATAAAATTATTGATTTTTATTTCTACCAAATTAAGCCCAATTATGCATGATATATGATGAATCAATTTATGATCTATGTCCCAATTGTTGATATTTACAAATCCAGCATGACTTATTATTTGAAATATATATTTATTCAACTACCATCATGATTTGATGATTCTCAAGTTATATGTATGACCTACGAGTATGCATGAAACCTATGATTCATGAATTATATTTTGGTTGACTCACGGGCCTTATGTGATGGCTAGTTCACGTATGTACAAGAATGGTTATGATTATCATAATTTAACTATCCCATGAATTCATGTATGTTATACTATGAGCACTATATATGTTTTGGGAGTAGTATCAAACACCGAGTAGGTTCAGAGCCTAGGTTCTGCCTCAGATCTCATAAACTACATGCCACCGTAGGTATGTTGGGACCTTCTTTGTGACTCTCCCCGACCTAATAGGCCCTTTTCGTGGTGATATCACACTTTCATGGTTCTACCCTTGGCAAGGTATGGACACCCTCCCGACTAGGGTTACAAGTCGGGCTTCATGTGTGCTCATATGGGGTATGTCGGTTAAGAGAATCTCCCACTGTNTACCCTTGGCAAGGTATGGACACCCTCCCGACTAGGGTTACAAGTCGGGCTTCATGTGTGCTCATATGGGGTATGTCGGTTAAGAGAATCTCCCACTGTTGCTCATGATTTATGCATGTTTATGATTATGTATATTGGCTCAAGTTAGGTTAAATACGACTTTTCTCTCGTGATTATGATTTCGAATGTATTACGAATGTTTTAAAAACCTTAAGCCTTATGTTATGTTGCGATATTTATGATATGAGCATGATGTCCTACTCTTATGATCACTTATGAATTTTATACATATTTTATATGTCCATTTTACTTAGCTTACATACTCGGTATATTCTACGTACTGACCGCATACTTTCTATGTTGTATTTTTTTCATGATACAAGACCCGGCTCTCAGGCTCATCCTCATCTCTAGACTATCTCAGAGTTCACCTTCAGCTTGTCGGTGAGTCCTCATGTTCTGAGGGCCGTTTGACTAGACCTTATGTCACTTTATGTTTCAGTACTTGGCCAGGTTAGTTGGGGGTGTTGTCCCATCAACCCATCTTATGTAGTAGAGGTTTTCAGACAGTATGTAGTACTCAGCTTGTGTGTATGTCTAGAGATTTCCTTATGTTATGATATGTTATGTTATATTTACATTTCCACTATGTCTTATGTTTGGTCTTCCGCTTAAAGTGAATGAAGTTAGATGTATTCTTATGCCATGGGTCGACTTGGGGCCTCTCGGGGTTTCTTGTCCCGTGTTATGATCCGGGGCTACGCTCGGGTCGTGACAGATACTTAACGGATCACTTCACCACTCATCAAGAAACTAAAAACTTAAGTTGTCCACCAATTACTCCCACTTAATGGATCACTTAATGATTCATTAGGTGACTTAACAACTCACCTAACAAACCATTTTGTGGTCTGGTGCAGTTTTTCCCTATTTCACTATGAACTTCGATTTATGCAAGGTTGGATGCGTTATAAAGAAGATTTAAATGAATTCAATTTAATGTGTTGGATCTTCCAAAAACACTTTGTAAAATGGGTGTTATGGTCGTTTGAAGTTGACCTTTATAAGAACTTATATGAAAACTCAATCGATAAGAAGGTTCTCAACTCAACTTTGTGCTAGAGGTTCCTTATGACCTTAATTTGTAACCAATGCACTTCTCACACTTAAGAATTGATCTTAACACTAAGTTTCCATAAAATTCATCGGGCTCGGTTCTATCCACACACTTTGAACGATTTTAAACTTAGCCCAAAAGTCCGAGGCATTATAATATCTTAACTCACGAGTCTTGGGTCTAGTCTTTTGGACTTTTAGGGTTTTACATTATCTCCCCCTTGGGAACATTCATCCTTGAATGTAGATTAAACACACAGAAAGGATAGGGAAGGAACTTCAAACCCAAAACTAAATAATCATAGCTTAAAATTAATAAAGTGACTGACTCCGGACTGAGATACATAACTGAACTAAATTCATGAAACATACATGCATACTATGACATGAAAAAACTGAGAGACATGAACTTGTCATGAAACCTAATAGAGTACTAATGTGGAAATTGGTTCCTCATGCTAGAACTGAGCTGGAAGGAAAAAGATGTGAGTATCTAGCCATCATATCTACTTCATCTTCCCACATAGTTCTCTCAACTAGAGGATTCCTTCACAACACCTTCACTGAAGCCAGTTCCTTGTTCTTTACCTTTTGAACCTGAAGATCAAGGATCTCAACTAGAACCTCCTCATAGATAAAGTTGTCCTTCACACCAATGCTCTTTACTGGAACAACTAGAGTGGATAGCCAATGCACTTTTTCAACAAGGATACATGGAAAACTGGATGCACTGATGCCAACTCGGCGGGTAACTCTAACTCATAAGCCACATTTCCAACCAACTTGAGAATCCTAAAGGACCAAAATATCGGGGGCTAAGTTTCCCCTTCTTACAAAACCTTATAACTCCCTTCATGGGAGACACCTTTAGGAACACCCAATCATCGACCTCAAACTCAAGCTCTCTCTGCCGAACATCCGCATAGGATTTCTACCGACTCTGAGTTGTTTTCAGCCTCTCTCTAATAAGCTGAACCTTCTCCATAGCCTCATGGATTAAATCTAGCCCTATTAACATAGCCTCACCTACATTGAACCATCTGATAGGTGATCTACACCTCCACCCATAAAGCGCCTCAAATGGGGCAATCTGAATGTTGGAATGATAACTGTTATTATAAGCAAACTCAGTGAGAGGTATGTGATCATCCCAACTATCCTTGAAATAAATCACACAAGCTCTCAACATGTCCTCGAAGGTCTGAATGGTCCACTTGGCCTGACCATCTGTCTGTGGGTGAAAAGTTATGTTAAGCTTCACCGAAGTACCAAGACCCTTCTAAAACGACCTCCAAAATTGAGTGGTGAACTGAGTACCCCTATCTGAGATGATAGACAATGGAACCCCACGTAACCGAACCAACCCAGAATGTACAATCCAGCCATAATCCTCGACTGAGTCCGTAGTCTTGACTAGTAAGAAATATGTTGATTTGGTCATTCGGTCCATTATCACCCATATAGAATTATCCTGTTGGTGTGTATGAGGCAACCCTATAATGTAGTCCATATTGATATCTTCCCACTTCTAAGAAGGAATACTGATACCCTAAAGCATACATCCCGGTCTCTGATGCTCAACCTCCCAGCCTACACTCCTCTCACGTTCAAGCGTAACTCGGCTAGACCTCTTGCAATATAAAGTTATTTCCCCAAGAATACTACTTCTCCTTATCGTGACAATCTCTTGACCCTAAATTCTAATCTAGAAGTCCCTGGTCACACAACACAATGGTTCACTGATACACCATCACCTCATCCCAACCTATCACTATAATCATCTTAAGGCTCCTCTGAAGCTTATACTACCCAAGAACCTTCATGCGTCCCTAGCTTGGCTAATAAATTATACTCCACAAACTCCCACCTATAGGGAATTTAAGGAATGAACATGAAGTCATCTCGAACGCACATGATACATCATATCTATCCTGGGTGAGTGTACATAAGGTTTTACAGTAAGTAAATTGTGAGCACGAATTGTCCAAGAAATCTAAGTTAGGCATATACTTGATATAGCATGATATTATGAGTTGTTAAGGCAAATCTTAAGGACTGAATTCATAGAGATGAACATACTGTGAGACATGAGTTTACATACATAACAAGTTTCATGACATGAAGCTGAGCTTTATGGAGTTATGGAGTAAGATTGGGATCGCTGACTGAAGCGGTAACCTATCACTCTGAGAACCTGAATATAAGCATGAATAAAACGTAACGTCACTAAAACATAAGGGTAAACATATAAATAGTAATGGATCGACCTCATATAGATACTGTTTCTAGAACTTCCTAACTAAAAACAACTCAAGATTTGACTTGGCCCTTCGACTTATCATCTCCCCCTTAGCTTAAATTCATCCTTCTAAGGCTCTTGGATCCTTTCTTTAGGCTACGCTAACATCACTAACTCTTAAATTCCCATCCACCCCTAAAGTATCACTAAAGGCTTCATTCATATAACCATTTCACACCACCCACAGAAAGAATTTCATACAAAAATGCCAAAAGGGATCTTATAACTAATACTGTGGCTCTTAGACCTAACATATGCAAGGTTGATAACGCTCATACTCACACTTTCTGACAAAGTATGAAGCGGTATTTGTCAATAAAGAACCCAACTAAGAGGTTGGGGTCGAACCCACAGGGAATAGGGTAAGATCTAGACTAATGCCAGTAATTGAACTTGTTGGTGAGTTATTTCAAAATTAGGGGGTTTTTAAAGAAAATAATATTAAAGAAAGATTATATTTGTGACTTAAATCAATATTTTCAAAAAACTGCGATAAGTGTTCCCTATGGATTCATAACTAATTTGGATATACACACGTGATCAATCCCTATGCTTGCTTATAGAACTAATAACTAGGGTTCATCCAAATGACTAGTTCGTCCCTATTGGATGACTTTACTCAATCACCTGGTCAGGTCTCATGAGTGATTTCAAATGAACCATTATCAATATGTTCCAAAATTAACTATCCTGCGACCACAACTCAAGTTTATACAATGATCGTAATAACCAAGAATTTGTTGTAATTCTCTTTTTCTAATATCTACTTCTCTAGGTTCAAGAAAGTAAAGAATTTAGGAAATTCCTAACGTTGTACACCGTTAAGAAACATTTAAAGATGAAGAGAATACAATACAAGCTTTTTGCATTAATTTTGAACCACTTTTGTGCAACCCTAATTCGTTAATCCACCATGGTTCTTACAACCCCTAGTTGTGGAGGTTTTAGCCTCTCATGGTTGTAAGATTACAATTTGCATTCATAGACAAACACATAATTAAACACTTACAACAACAATTAGAATAAAACCAGATTTGAATATCAAAGAACAATCTCAAGAATAATGTAGGAAATCAAGAGTTTGATTCCAATATTTGCTCCTCAAAACTTGAGAAAAATTCACAAAAATAATTCTTCACACGTCTACTAACTTGATTCTGTTCTTCTCTAACTAAAGTAAAACATAAAAGATATTTATATAGACATTAGAAACCTTTTCCTAAGCTAACAAGGAATTTTTCATATCTGGTGCCGACAGTGTCACAACTGGACCTATGACCCATAGTAGGACTGTATGGGTCATACCTGCTTCTCGCAAGTCCTTGGCTACTGCAGCTTTGGCTAAGTGTTGGCAGGCTGGTACGACTCGTACCTTCATCCCACGAATCATACAATGCTTCTGTGGTTTGGCCCTAAGAACTCTGACTTCTTTTAAAATTCTCCAGGAGTATTGAGGTACAACTCATACCTTCTTCCTACGACTCGTACTGTTAGTAGTGTCTGAAGTTCTGCCAAGTATAGAAGAATCTGAAGTTCACCATAGCTTATGGTAAGGTTCGTACATTGATGCTACGATCCGTGAGTGCATCCATACAAGGAGTCTGCCTTTGTGCAATTTCCTCTGGATAATTCCATGACTCCAGTTATGGCTCGTACCATCTTGGTATGGCTCGTACTGAGAGTCGTATGTTGCCTTCTTCTCCGTTCAGCCTTCTGACTTTCATCACGGTTCTCAGTACGACTCGTATAATCAAGGTACGACTCATACTGAGGCTTGTACTGTGGCTAATTTTCTGCATTTTAAGGCTTCTTTTGCACATCTTTGCTCCTATACTTATTTTCCCTAAAATAAAAGTAAAAGTGCATCATATCCATATAAACATACCTAAGGCCATGCTATTTTCTCAATTTTAAGCGCAGAATGTGCTATAAACTCACAGCACATCAACACCCTCAACTTAATACTTTTGCATGTCCTCAGGAAAAGAAAAATAAAAACTAAACACGACGCTTAACTAAAAATTAAACCTAGAATACTGCATATCGGATACCATAGGCTTGCCCTTATTTTCTCTACTTCGGTTTGTCAGATAGTCAGGTTATGATCACTATAGGACTTGATTTGTCTTGTAATGTAGGCTTTAGGGGCTTGATATGGTAGATATGGAATCTTTTTAAGTCACTAAACCCTTCCTTGGCACTACATACATGTGGCTCTATTTTTTCACTTTTTTCACCATTTTTGCTTCTTTCTTTTTTTCCCTCCCTTTTCACCTTTTTATGCACTTTTATGAGTAGTGTGTCTTCAAATTTTCATTCATTTTTCTCTTTTTGTATCTTCTTTTGAATTTTTTATTCTCTTTTTATTCTTTTGTCTTGTCACACCATATCTCATTTTTAACCCTTTTTCTTTTCTCTTCCTTTTTCACCTTCCCAAGATCTATGCACCCCCTACTCTAACCACCCTCAACATAGGCATTTTGCATATGTTGTGGTTCACAATGTCCAAGGAGGGACCAGGGCCAAAATAGATTCATTATAAAAATGGGTACGGTTAGTTGGTTAATAAAAAAATGGTTCATTTAAGGCTCAAAATCGGGATCAAGGGAATAATATTATTCTGGTAGGGTAATTTAAGCTTAAAATAGGCTACAAAAAATGACCTATGATCCTTTCCTAACCAACCATCCTAAAACCTATGTAAAGACCAACTGAGCAAGTTCTAGATCCTCTATGAAGTATTGAACTAGGTATAGACCTCACTCACTCATGGTACATGTTTTGCATTCATTCTACCTATACGGTTTATACATGGCTAACTAGAACTAATCATTCTAATACACTAAATGACATAAAAAGATCCACAGAAATCATGCATGCAATCACAATTACACAGCTAAATTTTTTTTTAAACAGGGTTAATTTTTCAAAATATCAAAACTAGTGCAATTTATTGACTGAGTACTCCTAAGATACTTTCAAATTAACTAAAAATAACAAAAATAAAATTCTAAACATGTTAGTTCTACTAGATAGTATGCCCGAGGGAAAATAAACATGGGAAGAAAAACCCTCGGACGAATCCAAAATCCAAAAATACAAGTACACCCCCACCCCTCTTTAAAAAGTGTGCTTCGTCCCCAAAGCATAGAATGTAAACACGGAGAGAAGGGAATATACCTGCGGTGCACTAAACGCTCCTGTAATCCTATGTAGGAGGTGCCTCCTCTATAATTGTGGTGCTGGCGGTGGCTGGCGCACTCAATGGTGGGTCAACAGGGGGAGTAGCTACCCCCTCGGCAGTATCGGCCATCTCTACGGCCTCAGGAATAGTTGGGGAGGAATGTGGCTCGCTCGAAGGGTCCATGCGACTAGCAAGCTTTGCCCGGGCCATGGTGGAGCTACCTGCTCCTCTAGATCATTTCTGTAGCTCTGACAAGTGTGTGTCAAGAGTCTGCAGGCTCTCTACTTGTGCCCTCTTGCGCTCTCTTTCTGTCTCTTCCTTTTTTTGGGGGGGTCTCGTCTCCAACATCCTCCGACACCCTCTTTTTCCCTTTTTCTTTCCCTGCTCCTCTGGGCTCTCAGTAGGCTACCAGATCAAGCTTCTCATCTATATCAACATCGAGGTCAGGAAGAGTGGGGGCTGCTATGACTGCTGGCTACCGTGATGACTGCTCGGCCACTTGGCTTTGAAGAGCCCCCAACTCCTCACGAAGGCTGCCCACATCAGTCTACTCGGCCATGCGCATATTGAATCTTCTTTCGAACCCATTTAATCTGGCATTCAGGGACTCCGCAGCTACCTCTATCTCAGCCTTTACCTAGGGCTTGACATTCTCCATCATTGATTGAATCTTCCTTTCGACCACGGTTAGTCTGTTAGCCAGCTTTTGGAGAAATTCCTAAGGCACTAGGATGTACCTGGCTAGAGTCTAGCTCGAGAGGCTCATAGGTGGTCCGACAGAGGTGCTGGGAGCTGAATCTGAATGTACGACATATTTATCCAGTGTCTCTCCCTACTCCTGTGAAGTGGGGGCATTCACCTGTGCGCCCCCAACTGGCCGTGATAGTGGGACTGCAGTGGAAAGTTGAGCCCAACTTATCGGTTTCATCTCATCTCAGATCAGGCCAATGTCAACAATTTATTGTCCTCCAATCAGGCGCTCCTCACCACGACGTACCATAATGCCTGCCTCCATTTATAATCTGAAAATGAGACTTGGGAATGGGATGGTAGTGCTCAGTCCCATAGCCCAAACTCACATCTCCTCTGCGATGACCCTTGGAATATTGATGGGGTATCTAGACATGATACANTCCGTTCGCTTTGCCTACAATTGTATTACAGAAGGTACCGTTGTAGGCGATGACCCTTGGAATATTGATGGGGTATCTAGACATGATACAGGCCACCAAAGCTGCTCAATCTACATTGAGGGTGTTGTCATTAACTATCGGTGCCAACCGGTGGTGCACTAACGTCCAGTAGGCCTTTGCTATGAAATTTAAGGAGTTCTTAATGACCTGCATGCCGCTAGTGACCTACTCTTCCTCTTCTTTATCCTCAGCGATCATGCCGGACTACCACTGTATCTGCCTCCTCCTCTCATCAAAGTCGAGCTGCTTGATCTATTTCAATGCCTCCACCCGATATTCATATTCTGGCATAGCATATGGTGGTATGAAATGGGGCCCATATAATATTCGAGCAATAGTGCGCTCGGATATATCAACCTCTCGGACTCTGACCAGAATGCTCTCCAGCTTGGGCTGATCTTTTAACTTCTACCCCTCTTTCTCTTTCTGCTCCATGGTTGCCAAATAGTTGGCGTAGAACTCCCAGATGATTTTTGGAGTGTATTAGTCCGGGGCCCTAGCCATCCGCTCAAATCCGTAGAAGCTAAAATTCGCTTCATCTCTTCCACCTCATTCAATGAATTTGTGAGGATCTGTAGCTCTTCTTGAATGCTCCGCTAGGTTTTTTTTTGGCGGTGAGAGCAATTCCCAATTCATATATCTCCTGGGCTCCGGTACTCTTCACCTGATAGTGTGGTTCTCCTTAGGCGGAGTCTACTCCTTCTCGGCATTTGGTGCCTCCTCCTCTAATCCGGTACCGATGTTTGCATCTCCGGAATGGGTCTCCTCGGACCCCTCTTCCTTATTAGAGCTGCTTCTCAACACTTAAGCTCTTTCCTCAACTCCCTCCTCAGACTGGGGAGCACCGACAGATGTGGCGGTGGCAGCAACGACCTGGGCTTTGTCCTTCGCCCTAGTGGTTCGGGTGACGTCAATGTCTGATGTGTCGACCCTATATTCCTCTAATAAACCACTAGGGGAGCTTTCCTCTTGATCAGATTTAGAGGTCTCATCAAGTAATGTCCTCATAGCAGTTGCCTTTGATGCTTTACGCTTTATCGTCATTGTACCTGTGGAGAAAAGGGTTAGAACTCCATATCTAAGAAAAAGAAAGAAAGGAAAAATTCCTCTATTATTTCTCACAGGTCAACAGTATGGGTCGTACCTTGGAGGTACAATTCATACTGAGACCCGTAATATCTTAGGTAAATGTCATGCCTCTGAGGTACAACTCATACCACAAAATTACAGTCCGTACCACAAGTCATATAAGGATGCACCTTTAAAATAATTGTTTTGTATTTTTCAACGACTCATGGTATGACTCGTAAGTCGATTCCATGAGTCGTAGGAAGGGTCGTACTGTCACTTGTGGGCTTGACCCTTTTCAGATTCTTGGTACAACTGCTAGGTATGAATCGTAGCAGTAAACCACCAGCCGTACTAGGATTTTTACCTTGTGATTATTTCAAATTTGTCTTGGGATAGTCCCAATGAGCCATCCTACGAGTCGTGGTATGAAACCACAAGTCGTAGGAAGGCTTGTGAAGCCTGTCCCTACCTTAATTTTGGTTCAGTTCATAGGGGGTTTTAGTTTAAGTTTCGGTACTCAGAATTCCCCAAGTCCAGGCATGCATTTAACCAGTTTTAAAACTACTCATTCCTCCTTTTTTTAATCACGACCCCTAACTTCGATTCTTAATAGTTCAATGCACAATTTTCACAAGTTCAAGCTCTTACCCATTCGCACAACTCGTTTACACCCCTGGTCATTGTGCTTTTTTAATTTTTTTAAGCATTGAGAGGACTCACCGGGGGTTTAGAAAGTTTACATCAAGCACACAAGTTATATCTATCAATTTCAAAGAAATACATTTACTTGAATGTTGGTACTTCAACTGTCAGTCAAGACTTCGATGTAATTGGGGTTTTTGATGTAATCTTGAGCAAGAACTTTTTCACTGATTCTTGATGATGAGTTATGGGTGTGATGGAGTCATGAGTTTAGGTTTTGTGAGCATGGGAGAGGGGTATGATTCATTTGAGCTTTTATAGGTCCTAGGGCCGATTTTTTTAAAAATCTGGGTCGAGTCGGGTAGATTTAAAATTTTTGACCCGTCACAACTCATCCCCTGGACCCGTAATAGAGAGATTGATAAACTTACTAGTGGACCTACGAGCACATCTTACGACTCGCAAAATTGGGGTACGATTTGTACAATGACTCATAGGTCTTTTCTTTTCATTGTGGTCCATGCCTTGCATAGTTCATAGCCACAGTGAGTACTACGACCCGTACGATGAGGTTACGAGTCATAGGTCCAATCATACCCTGAACACATGAATTAAAGTACATCTCTGATTCTCACCACGACTCATGCTATGACTGATACAACCCTCTCACAATTCGTATTGAGAATTGTAGTACCTTCTTGTTCAGCAATTTTTCTGCCACTTGTTTTTTTCTCCCCCGCACACTAAACACACATTAGTTAATTAACATGGGTTGCTTCCCAAGAAGCTCTTGATTTAATATCGCGGAACAATGCAGGTGGTTCAATAACTCATAATTCACCAAACCACCACTTGGGTTGCCTCCCAAGAAGTGCCTGATTAAACATCATGGCACAACGCAAGTCTCTTGACTAATCAGACTTCATCAAGGAACTTGGATTCATATTCTATTGCTGAGACAACTCTATATTTTTTCGATTGCTTCATTGACTGGTAGATGTTGAAGGTGACCTCTTCTTTATTGAGTCTGAGCTTCAATGGGCCAGCCTCCACATCTACTAAGGCTCTCCCAGTGGAAAGGAATGGTCACCCCAAAATGATGGGGACCTCAAAATCAACCTCGCAATCAAGGATCACCAAGTCCGCTGGGAATATAAATCTATCAACTTTGAGAAGAAAATCAAATAGGATCCCCACAGGCTTTTTCTTAGTTCTATCAGCCATCAATAGCCGCATGGTAGTCGGTGCGAGGACTCCCAAGTCCATCTACTTAAACACAACCAATGGCATCAGATTGATGCTTACTCCCAGATCACAGAGCGCCCTTGTGAACTCAACATCGCCAATTGTGCATGGAATAGAAAAGGCACCTAGATCTTCCTTCTTCTGGGCCAGGACCCATGAAGTAATAGCACTACAACGGTGTACATTATCAATGAGCTCATAACTCACAGGCCTCTTCTTCGTCACAAGGTCATTCATGAACTTGGCATATCCCGGCAATCTGTTCCAACACCTCGACCAATGATATGTTTATAGATAATTGTTTGAGCATTGACAAGAATTTATGAAATTTACTATTCTCCGCCTTCTTCTTCATTCTTTAGGGGAACGATGGTGGTGGTCATGGAATAGTCTTATAAATTTGTGTGGCTCCTTGTTCAGATTCAAGCCCGTTTTCACCATTTGGGGCCTCAGTCAACTCAGCATTCTCATTATGTTCCTTCTCAGCAACATCATCTTCATCTTCAATTACATTTTCTTTCTTCCTTTCAACTACAACCAATAGAGTGGGGTCAACCTTTCCACTCCTAGTCATCACAGACATACAATGACCATTCTTTTCTAGATTCTGGACTATGTTGCTAGGTACTGTACTTTTTTTCCTAGGGTTCATAGATGTTGACAGTTGCCCTAGCTGTTGTTCGATCTTCTTGATAGGCGTCGCATGTGAGTCCATTCTCTGACCCATGCTTGATATATCACTACGGATGTCTTTCAATTGATCATCTGTGGACCTTACCTTCTTTAGCATCTCATCCATCATGGTCTCTAACTTCGAATGTCCAGCCTCTCCCTCATGTGCATTAGAAGGCATGTACAAATCCAGCTCGGTCATTGCAGTAAACATCATTCCTTCTCCAATCTCCCTCACGCTCATGACCTCGGCTTCTATCTCTATACCCATTCCAGTTATAGTTGTCTCTATATTGGTTCTGACCTTGGTTTCCAAAACCTTGGTGCCAAGTGTCTTGACCAGACCCTTGGGCGTTGGCTCAGAAACCCACCACCTGGTTGTCTAAGAAGTTTTCCTCCTCCTCGGAATCTCAGTAGTCTAGCCTGGCTCCTGTCCCTGTGTCCCAACTGCGTTCACCTTTCTATCTCCAACTCCCATGATGTGCTTAGTAAGAAAATCCAATAATGTGCGTATATGAGCCAATTTCTGGTCACACTCTTCTTCTTTCCTATGTTGCTCTACAGTCAGACCAACAACATATGTACCCACCGCTACTTCTTCTTTTCAGGTGTGCCATGCTTTGTTTGTTTTTCTCACCCTATCAAGAATAGTAGCAGCTTTCTCCCATGTGTGAATCCTCAGTGCTCCTCCCACCACTATTTTTGCTACTGCTTTTGTACTATTGTTCAACGATCTATAGAAAATCTCCAACAGACTGTCATTAGGAATGTTGTGGTTCGGGCACTTGGTCAACTTCTTTTTGAACCTCAACCAGGTCTCATGAAGTTCCTCAGTATTCAGTTGTCGGAAATTGTAGATCTCATCCTTAAGCTACAACATCCTGGAGAGTGGAAAGAATCTCTCAAAGAAAGCTTGCTTGAGCTCCCTCCAGTTGGTAATGGAGTCGTTCGAAAACTCTGATAACCATAATGTGGCCTCCCCAGACAAAGATAAGGGGAAAAGTCTTAGCCTTATAGCATCTTGGCTGACTCCGGGAAACCTGTACGCCTTGCATATTCCCAAGAAGTTCATCAGGTGCAGGTTGGCATCGTTAGCTGCATGACCACTAAACACCCCTTTCATGTTCAATAACTGAATCATGGTGCTAGTGATATCAAATTGGCCCCAAAAGGCGGTGTTGGTGGTACAATGGCTCCGGTTGACCCGACTTTATTAATGTCTGGGTCATCTTCATCGAAGAACTGAGGGGAATATCTTTTGCCTCTATTTCCCTTTCCATGTCGACCAGCATTAACAATCCCATCTCGAGCATCCTCTACATCCTAAAGTGCAGTTTTCCGAGCTAGCTCATCTTGCCTAGCTTCTTCTGCTATACGGGCATCTCTTTGCTCCTGGTTTTCCATCTTACACAGTATTTGTTCGAGTTTGAGATCCAACGAAATCAGGGGGTCTTCACCAACCAAAAACTTGTGGATATCCAAAAACAAAAAGAAAACGTAATTTAGAAAATAACAACCAAAAGTAAAATACAAGCAATTAATCTAATCTTAGTTGTATTCCTCAACAACGGCACCACTTTTTGATAACTCTCAAACTCAAACTTCCTAACAAATTATGAAGTGGTCATTGTCAATAAAGAACCTAACTAAGATGTTGGGGTCGAACCCACAGGGAATTGGGTAAGATCTGGACTAATGCCGGTAATTGAACTTGTTGGTAAGTTATCTCCAAATTGGGGGGTTTTAAAGAAAAAAAGATTATATTTGTGACTTAAATCAAGATTTTCAAACAACTAGGGTAAGTGCTCCCTATGGGTTCATAACTACTTCGGGTATACACACGTGATCAATCCCAATGCTTACTTGTAGAACTGATAACTAGAGCTCATCCAAACAACTAGTTCATCCCTATTGGATGACTTTACTCAATCACCGGTTAAGGTCTCATAAGTTATTTCAAACTAACTATTATCAATATGTTCCAAATTTAACTATCCTGCGACCACAGCTCAAGTTAATACAATGATCATAAAGACCAAGGCTTTGTTGTAATTCTCTTTTCCTAATCTCTACTTCTCTAGATTCAAGCAATTAAAGAATTCGGGCAATACCTAACATTGTACACCATTAAGAAACATTTAAAGATTAAGAGAATACAATACAAGCTTTTAGCATTGGTTTGAACCACTTTTGTGCAATCCTAGTTTGTTAATCCACTATAGTTCCCAAAACCCCTAGTTGTGGAGGTTTTAGCCTCTCATGATTGTAAGATTACAATTTGCATTCATAGACAAACACATAATTAAATACTTACAGCAATAATTGGAAGAAAACCATATTTGAATATCAAAAAACAATCTTAAGAACAATGTAGGAAATGAAGAATTTGATCCAAAGATTTGCTCCTCAAAACTTGATAAAAATTCACAAAAATAATTCTTCACATGTCTACTAACTTGATTCTATACTTCTCCAACTTAATAAAACATAAAAGCTATTTATACAGATATTAGAAACCTTTTCCTAAGCTAACAAGGAATTTTCCATATCTGGTGCCGACTGTGTCATGAATGGACCTAAGACCCATAGCAGGATTATATGGGTCATACCTACTTCTTGTAAGTCCTTTGCTGCTTCAGATTTGGCTAAGTGTTGGTAGGATGGTACGACTCATATCTTCATCCCACGAATTGTACAATGCTTTCATGGTTTGGCCCTGAGAACTCTAACATCTTCTGAAATTCTCCACGAGTGTTAAGGTACGACTCGTACCTTCTTCCTATGACTCGTACTATCTGTAGTGTCTGAAGTTCTTCCAAGTATCGAAGAATCTTCTGAAGTTCACCACGGCTCATGGTACGGTTCGTACATTGATGCTACGATTCGTGAGTCCATCCATACCAGGAGTCTGCTTTTGTGCAATTTCCTCTGGATAATTCCATGACTCCAGTTATAGCTCATACTGAGAGTCATATGTTGCCATCTTCTCAGTTCAGCCTTCTGACTTTCATCATAGTTCTCAGTACGACTCGTACAATCAAGGTACAACTCGTATTGATACTTGTACTTTGTTTGATTTTTTGCATTTTAAGGCTTCTTTTGCACATCTTTTCTTCAACACTTATTTTTCATGAAATCAAAGTAAAAGTGCCTCATATCTATATAAACATACCTAAGGCCATGCTATTTTCTTAGTTTTAAGCATTGAAAGTGCTGTAAACTCACAACATATCAAGGATCAATCATGAAAAGCTCATGCCATACTCATGACAATTTCTGATGAGTTCCCCGGATCCTAGCGTGATGACAGGGCATAGAAACGATCCTAACATTGCCCACTACTTACACCAGCTGATGTGCCCTGCTGAGGTGGGCAGGCTGTCAGAGCTACTAAAGAGGTTACTATAGTTTTACATTTGCGTCATTTGGCTACTGGGCAATCTTTGAGCTTATGGCCTAGTTTGTCGCACCAGAAGTAATCATCTGAGTTGGCCATACACTCTCCTAGGTTATTCTTTCTGCAGCTCTTGTAAACTGGGATAAGTACGACCACTGACGTTGCTTTGTTGGGTTGATGGACAGTCTCAAAATATGTGGTCGGGCTTCCCACACCCAAAGCAGACATCTTACTGATTAAGAAATTTTTGGGGTGGTTCCTTCCACATATCTTGCGAACTGGATATGTAATCTCCCTCATCCTAGATCTGGATGGAACACTGCATATAAATGGTGTTAGAGCTAATGACCTCTGACGTGGTTGTGATCAGTGTCCACCACTTGCCCTCTACTGGGCAACCTCAAGGTTGTTTGTCCTAGTTCTCTTATTCCCTTTTCCTTATTCCCTAAACTTCCCATCCGCCTTTGGGTGATGGAACTTATATGGACACTTCTTTAGTGAAGCCTCGAACCGTAGTAGCTATCGTTCCTTCGATAGTGTTAGCAGGTGCAATTTCCTGCTGGTTAAGCTGGGTGGCCATGGCGTGCATCACTATTCTAAAGGCAACCCCCAACTTCGCATCGGGTAACTTGCCCACTAAGGGAGCCTACTGAAGTTGGTGGGGCTGGCTGATTTCCATCACTGATTCCTCTTTTTTACTAGCTCTTCTGGGAGGCATTCTCAGTGAATACGTGTAGCATGAGTTATAAGAGTAAGAGAGTTAGACCTTGTCGCACGATATAGAACATGAAATAAGGAAGTTTTCTAAAACATTTCATAGCTTTTTCCTCATAAGTGTGGCACGCTTCACACCCATGAAAAATACTCTACTCGACGCGGCTTTTAGACACTCTAAAACCCAATGCTCTGATACCAAGTTTGTCACAATTCGAGCATGGACCTCGCATCGAGACACGGGACCTAAAACCACGAATGGCTCTAAGCTAACCCATGGAATATGCATAGCATAATTAAGAGCATAACTAAGAGGAAGGAAATTGAAATCATAACATAAGCAGAAGACCACATATCATGAAACATAAGTGTAGACATCAAGGCTGAATCCTCTAATGCATCGTTGTCTGAAAGGCCTCTAAACATACGATGAGCTAATTGGACAACACCTCCAACTAGCTCACTAAGTCTGAAACTGAAAGACGTAGATATAAAACATAAAACTGATCAGTGTCCTCAGAAAATGAGGACTCACCCAAACTGGGGCTAATTGAACTAGATCGGAGCGGGAGCGGTACTAACATTGGGCCTGACGCTGGTCACCCGAACCTATATCATGAGATGATATAGCATAGAGTATGCGGTTAGTTCATGGAATATACTGAGTATGTAAGATAAGTAAAATATACTAGTAAAATGGTAGTCAGGAAAACATGAATATAAAATAAGCATTTGACATGAGAGTAAGGACAACATGCTAAAATCATGATCGTGACTTTGTCATAAACATGAGTTATACATCATAAACTGAAGCATAATGACCCAATATTTAGAAACTAAAAGCATATGGTTTAATATGTTTGAAAACCGTAAGTAAAAGCTCATAATCTGATAAATGGGTCAACTATACCATAAAACATGATATCATAAATCATGTACATGAATAACTTAAAATATGAGGAACAATGGAAGACTTATCTAACCGACACTATCATGATAGAGCTTACATGATGTACCAACTATCTCTCTCAAGCGGAATCGTCCTAAGCCCTACCAGGGCAAAGAATAGATAAGGAATGATATCACTCGTGAAAACCCTATCGGGCTGGGGGAAATGGCCCAAACATGAATATNACCCCTATGATGCCACGTACTTATGAGACCTGGGTTCCCAGAATCCCCAGCCTACTTGGTGCTAGACACTACTCCCAAAAAACATGCACATGGCTCATAATCATCATTAAACATACTTAATATTGCATGGGCTTGTCAAAATCATGAAATCATAATCATACTTGGCATACGTGAAATAGCCATGAAAATAATGCCATTGAGTTGGCCATGATAAATAAACTTGAGTTTCATGAAAATCATACATACTTGAATAAATAGTCATAGCTGTCGCGCCCCATTTTTCTCGCGAAAAGAGGAATTCAACATGTGACAACTCTTAAGGGTTATTTAAAGAGAAGAGTTGCCGCCTAACGATTTTAAGGTGCGTTAGGGAACCGTTCTATGCTATGAGTCTACTTAGATTAGCCTACATCACCAGGTTCGGGCAAGGGCTTAAATTACCTCAAAAGGAAGGTGTTAGGTACCTTTCGAGGTCCATAAATGTGGTTCCCGACCGGATCCATTGATATGCGGGGAATTATACTAGCGAGCAAAGATGATTGATTTTAACATATGTTATTTAAATTCAAACTAGGTTGATAAAAAAATTAAATAAATAAATAAAAACAAGCAAGAAGAAAGAAATTTGGACAAAATGCATTTAAATAACATTTTTTAACATTATTATTTCAATTTGTATTACAATACACAATCCCAACCACAAATAAAAGACAAGAAAAATGCAATAATCAAATGCCTATTAAACATAATCATTATAAAATGCAACAACAAAACAAAAAAATAAAATGAATTTTTAACTGTGGGGTCGAACCTCGAAGAGGTGCCTACGTATCCCTTAAGAGAATTAGGGCGGACGTAGTTCTACGTAAAAGGAGAGGGGTAATTTTAACCTAAAGGAATCACCC
>JACEIK010000543.1:175818-209116 GCA_018107945.1 Datura stramonium | reverse complement strand
TTAAAATTAATGCAAAGTATACAGACATATATACATGTGTGTGTGTGTGTGTGTGTAACTTAAAAGAATTTTGCGAGAATTATGATAATTAATTATTATAAAAATATGAATACAAATCGAACAATTGCGTAAAAGGGTAAACAGGATATACATATATAAGCAGTTTATGCATAGCGTAGGGAGGTCAAAATTGGGTGTCAACAACTGTCCCTTCTTTTTTGGGGAATGAAAGATGAATTGTCAAGCAAAGAACGTTGACTTAGTAGCCAATTTTGTCCGACCAAAAGAAAATTTTTGGTGCGGCCAGATGAAAGAAAATGGAGTTGTAAAGATATTGCGTCTGAGACTTCAGTTTCAAGTCACCTACATATCTCAGTTTCCACGAGAATCAGGCCGTGTGTAGTTTTATATTTAAGAACGAGTGAGATCCCTAAAAAAATTTATAATATGAGGCTTGAATAAGGAATGAAAGAAGTATGAAATGATGTGAATAGAGAGATGGGTAAGATAGACGAAATTATTACTTTCGTATAAAAAATGTGGTAATGTCAAAATGAGAGTTAATTTGAAAGGTAAAAGATTGAAAGGCGAGATGAAAATGAAAATTTGCTTCTAAGTAATATGCGATGAAAAGCGGTAGAGCTTGAAAGTGAATAACTAAATAAATAAATAATGACGGGCAGAGGTAATTAACATAACGTATAGATTTCAAAAACAAAGCAAAGCTCGGATAATTTTGGGAAGGTAGTGCTAACCCAAACAATGTCAAAAATGGTAGGACCAATGTTTAGTCCTTAAAAGTTTGGAGGGTAATGCTTGACCCGTCCAAAATAACAAGAATGGCGAGAGTAGCATGATGATAATAGGTTAAAAGTAGCAAATAGTGGCTTGAAACTTGAGAGTAGCATAAGAGTAACAAAGAGCATGAGAGCTCGAAAGTGGCATGATAGTGACGTGATTCAATATCGTGAGAATAACGCAACAGTAGCCTACAAACTTTTAAAATGCTGGATACAAATGGTTTGTCAATAAGCATAAGGTAACATTTTTCAAAAGTAATGAGTAGCTCGAATAAATTTGAGAGGGTAGTTCTTAACCCATAGGATAATGCTTAGCCCAAAATTGAGGATAGTGTTTAACCCATCCAGAAATCAAAAGAACATAGCACAATAATAGTAGCTCAGAAGTAAAACAGCGGCTTTAAAAATGTGATAGGAGCTTGAAAGTAGCTTGGAAGATGGAAAGTAGCATAGTAGTAGCTTGAAAGTTCGAAAGTAGCGTAGTAGTAGCTTGATTTAATGTCGCGGGAGTAACTTGAAATAACACAATAATAGCCTGCAAACCTTAAATACTGGAAAAAATAATTAGTCAATAAGCGTAAGGTATTATTTTGCAAATATAATGATTAGCTCGAATAAATTTTAAGAGAGGTGTGCTTAACTCGATCAAAATTTAGAAGGCAGTGCTTGGCCTTAAAAATTGGAGGGTAGTGCTTAACCCTTAAATATGGAGGGTAATGCTTAACCTATAGGGCAATGCTTAGCCCTTAAAAAATGGAGGGTAGTGCTTAACCCATAGGGCAGTGCTTAGCCCTTAAAAAATGGAGGGTAGTGCTTAACGAATACGCAGTGCTTGGCCATAAAAAAACATTGAGGGTAGTGCTTAACCCATAGGCAGTGCTTAGCCCTTAAAAGATCGTAGGGTAGTGCTTAACCCATAGGACAATGCTTAGCCCTTTAAAAATTTAGGGTAATGCTTAACCCATAGGGTAGTGGTTAGCCCTTAGAATTTAGGGTAGTGCTTAACCCGTAGGACAATGCTTAGCCCTTAAAGATTGAGGGTAGTGCTTAACCCATAAGGAAGTGCTTAGCCCTTAGAATTTAGGGTAGTGCTTAACCCGTAGGACAACGCTCAGCCCTTTAAAATTTAAGGTAGTTCTTAACCCGTAGGACAATGCTTAGCCCTTTAAAATTGAGGGTAGTTCTTAACCCGTAGAGAAATCCAAATAATAATGATTAGCTTTAAATAAAAAAGTGCTCAGCTTCGAGTAACTTACTAAGAGGGTATTTCTTAACCCTATTGAGAAGCTTCAAGTAGTTTAGTTTTACCATTGGTAACGAATACCTTTGTGAATCATGATGATATAAATTAGTACCTGTGCTCAAAGAAAAAATCATAAGTTAAAAAAGGGGAAAGGTTGCCTATATTCGTCCGTTGCTATCCCTATCTCATGAGCTTGATGATCAGAATGGATGTCACGTCTTTCCATAGACGTCTTTTTGGGGAATCAATTCCTTGGATTGACTGAGTATGATGAAATTTTGAAATCCTTCTCAAAATTTCTTCCCCAGTGTAGAACATGACATAAACATCTTTTGCAAATGACGTAAAGTTGTGAATTTTTTAGGTCCCCTCAAAATTTTTGGCCTAGTTTTATAGAAAATCTTGATCCATGGAATTTTTGAGATCCTCTCAAAAATTCTGCCCCAGTTGGTGCTCAGAAAGGGAAAAGAAAATTTTATTAAGATATAGACCGAACCCCATAAGGACACCTACGTATCCTTATTAAATGGGAATCAGGTCCAACGTAGTTCAGATTACAAGGTAAAAGGCTTTCAAACAAAGGAGCAAATCAAACTGAGAGTAGCAAGCATCAACTTTCATTTCGGGTGGATCACCTTGGCATCAATCAGTGCTTGAATCTTGTCTTTTAAAGCTCGACACTCTTCTGCAGTGTGTCCTCTCATCCCTAAATGATAGTCGCAAATCTTATCATGATCAAGTCATTTCGCATGTGCATCCATCACTATTGCGGGAATTGGAGTTATATAGTCGGCAACCTTTAATCTCTCATACAATTGGGTTATAGGCTCACCCAAAGGAGTATACTGTTTGGATGAATTCACTCGGGATCTTGCAGGCGGGCGAGATTGTCTACTCAGTGGATTTTGATAAATTGGGGGCCTTTGGAGTGCAGGTAGAGAAAGCTGAAAATGTGCAGGTTGTGCATGATAGGTAGCAGGGTTGTAGAACGGTATTGGGTGGTGGTATGTTGGTGCAGGAGATTGAAATGGAGGCACTTGATATGGGAGTGGAGGTGCTTGATAGTTCCAAGGAGTTTTCAGTCCTTCTACAGGTGACACAGCATTCACCTCTTTCATGCTCTTGTTCTCAGTGGTCCTACCAGATTGCAAAGTTTTGTTGGATGCTTGCAATGCTCCCCAATCGATAATTGTACCATTCTTGATACCGTCCTCAATCTTTTTGCCTAATTTAATGAGCTCAGAAAAATTCTTCTCACTAACCAGCATCAGCCTATCATGTACTTGCGGGTCCATACTCCACATGAAGATATCCTTCATTTGAACTTCCTCCATCAGAGGTCGTACTCTGGCGGCTTCGGACCTCCAACAGGTTGCATATTCCCTGAATGTCTCTGCAGACTTCCTTTTCAAATTCTGAATGTAGTGCAAATCCGGTGCATTCTCTATATTGAAACTGAACCACTCTACAAAAGTTGCAGCCATATGAGTCCAATTAATCCATTTTCTAAGATTTTTCTCTATGTACCAATTGAGAGAATCTCCAGTCAAACTTCACATGAAGAGTTTCTTTCTTATCTTCTCATTTCGACCCACTCCTACCAGCTTATCACAATATAATCAAAAGTGGGCCCTTGGATCACCGGCCCTAGTAAACAATTCGAACTAAGGAGGTTTGTACCCCTCCGGTAGCTCAACATCGGGATGTATGCATAAGTCTTCGTAATTTAGACCTTCTACCCCCTTGGCCCCTTCGATATTTTGTATACGGTCGTTAATCTTCTTGAGCTTCGTGACCATAAACTGTATCAAGTTGTCTTTCTCAGAGAGTCCAAATTCTCCTAGGTGATGAGTGACTGCAGCGGTCTCAATGTAAATGGGGTTCAAGTTACGATTTTCAAGAGCATGGGTGTAAGACATGTTGGAGGTGGGTGGTAAGTGTTGAATATGAGATATGGTGGGTGGATGTTGTGAGACAGCTTGATTTGAAGGAGTTGAGTAAGCATTATGCAGATGTTTTATATGATTTTGAGGAAGCAAGTAGGTATGACTAGAATTGTTTTGAGGATATGAGGCTTGATGGGATGATAGAGGAAGACTAGTAAAAGTGACGTGAGGCTTGGTAGGGGCGTGGACCTCAGTTTGTGGTTCCAACAAAGTTTCCAGTGAGACCGATAGATTGGTTGCATTATGAGCTCGGGATAATTCTCGTTGAAGTTCTAAAATCCTTTGTTCCATTCTTAGCACCACGTCATTATACTCAGGTGGATATCTCTTTTCTGAACTCTCTACGAAATCTCTTGGAGCGGTCGTATCTACAATAGCTTCAAATAATAGGTTCATAAGCTTGAAATTCATAGAATCATACATAATTGGCAAAAACCACCATAAACTTGAAAACATAGATTTGTGAGAGATTCTAGTAGAAAACAAATAATCATAATAATAAATCATGAATTGAATCATAAGAGACTTGAATTCATAAGAGATTTCATGAGAATTGAGTGTAACCCTAGAATTTCAGTAAATCATGCTTGTAGACCCAAAATCATGAGATAGAGATAAAATTTGTCATGAGGGTGAAAGAATTTCCCCCATTCATGACCCTACATAACTGGGCTTGATGGGATTCTTGCTTGGGTTTGATGCACAAGAGAATTGGAGGAGAAGAAGGACCTTGATGCTTGAGGCTTGAGAGAATTTTGATCTTCAACTTGGAGTTTTAGGAGTAGAATGAGGGTTTAGGATGAATAAAACTCTCTAAAACACCCTTTCTGATGCCCAAAATAACATAGTTCAGGACCTAGGAGCTTAAAAATTACAAAAATGCCCTTAATAACTCGGCTGGAAAATGTACTCTGCCAAACATAACGGATCATCCAATAATCCATTAGTCCACTTAATAGGTCGTTAAGACCACTCATTACCTCTAACAACAATTTTCAACTTTTTGCTCTTTTTTTACGCCTCCACTTAATGATTCGTCATGATACTTAATGGATCACTTCACCACTCATCAAGACTCTATAAAACTCAATTTTTTCACCTATTTTTTCCACTTAATGATTGATTAAGTGACTTAACGACTCACCTGATGAATCATTTTGTTGTCTGGTGTAGTTTTTCCATATTTCACTAAACTACTCATAACTTTTTACTTTGAATTCTGATTGATGCAAGGTCAAATTCTTTGTAAAGAAGACCCAAAGGGATTCAATTTAATGCTTTGAATCACCTAAAAAACTATGTAAAATAGGAGTTATAGTCGTTTGCAGTTGACCCTTGTAAGAACTTATACGAATACTCAATCGGTAAGAAGGCTCTCAACTCAACTTTGTGCTAGAGGTTCCTTATAACCTTAATTTGTGTCCAATGCATTTCTCAAACTTTAGAGTTGATATTAACATCTAGTTTCCACAAAATTCATCAAGTTTTAGTCCATCCACATACAAACTTAGCCCAAAAATCTGAGGCGTTAAAATATCTCAACTCACGAGTCTTGGGTATAGTCTTAGGGACTTTTGAGGTATTAGATTGTCCCTGAGCTATTGCATCTAAAAACGTCTTGGAATGCTGCCTCAATCCTTCTATAAAAGTTTTCCCTATGATCTCCTTAGGTTGTCCATGATGAGGGCTATATCGAAGATAGCGCTTGTACTTCTCCTATGTTTGAGGTAGCGACTCTCCTTTTTTCTGAGCGAATCCATCGATTTTTCCTCTTAGCTCTTTGGTTCTCCTGAATGAGAAGAATCTATTTAAGAAAGTTTTCAGACAAGGTATCTGAAAAAGTAATGTATCTCGCAGGCTCACTTTGTAATCACTCTTTTTCTTCTCAAAGGAATGAGAACGAAAATAATGTTAACTTCACATACTCATTAGAAATATTCTGATAGTAGAAGTTCTCACTCACCTCAACAAATTCCATCAGGTGCCTTTGTGGGTTCTCATGTGACTTACCCTAATATTGGCACGTGTTATTCACTAGTCGTATCATTCCTTCCTTCAGCTCAAAATTGCATGTGATGGTTGGATTCACAATAGTCTTTTAAGCATTTTGGGGGCTGGGCCTAGAAATTTTCAACACAGGAGCCGTTTTTGTGCATTTCTGCTCAACAGTATAGCATTTAAATTGTCAGCCAAAGAGACAAGGTATTTTTCTAACTCTGGGTGTTTCACATACACCAGGCTTGTAGCCTGAAAATCTTAAAAACAACAACTCACATAAAGACTGGGTAGGTAATAAAAGCTCAAGTTAAGTAAAAAAATCTTTTCAAAGTCTCCGGCAACAGTGTCAAAAACTTGTTGCATTGAAATGCACACGCAAGCATATGCGATCAACAAGTAATATAGGAGGTTAGTCCTAGTATTGACCCCACAAGGATTTGTCAAAGAGTAAAACTAAATTGAATTAATATTAAACTATTCAGTAGGGGAGAAAATAATGCTTGGAGGATTGTTGTGTTATTAACTATTTTGTGAAAGCAAATGAAATATAAACTAGAATGGCATATTGTTTTAATTCAAATCAAATGAGGAAAAGATCTAGTGTTATGGATGGTCGATAATCAAGTTGAATTCTTAAGCTGCAGACATATATCATTTTCCTGAATTACTAGTTTCAAGTTAATATCCTTTTTTGAGCTTCTATCCGAAGTCCCAAAGACTACCCGACTGTTCCTAACACCTATATCCCAATGGTCGTTGATTGACATTGAAGTGCATGTGAAAAATATTCTGTGTCAATTAAGCAAGGCTAAGGGTATATTTCTATCCACGTTAGTGAATCACTCCCCCTTATCGATAAAGTTCATTAATAAGCCCTACTTTTTCTTATTACACTCGCAACTTCACTCTTTCTATTTTAATTGATGAGCCACATATAATATTTGATAATTGGCCAAAAGATCAAATACTTTAAGATCAACAAAAAGTAAGCAACTCAAATTGATGGAATGTCACGACCGAACATAGGCCCGGATTGAGACACGGGACAAGAAACCCCGAGAGGCTCTAAGTTGACCCATGGCATGAACATACACCTAACTCAAATCATAGATAAGCGGGAGATCAACACGAATAACATAGCAGAACTCTAAACAATCATGTCATCTGAGTATATACAGCAATCTAAAGTTGAGTATAAACTATGTCCGAAAAGCCTCTAACACTATCGAGTTGATGGGACAAGACCTAACTAACTCACTATAGACTGAAAACTGAAAAGACGAAGTACAACTGATAAGAAGGGCCCTTGCAAGACGAGGACTCACCAACCGAGACTGAGAAGTGCTAACTCTAGAAGTCTGACTAGCGGCGGGATTGGGCGTAGATATCGGAGCCTGTATCATGAAACGATACAGCATAGAGTATGTCGTCAGTACGTGAAATGTACTGAATATGCAAGGTAAGTAAAAATGGACAGTTAAAATACATAAGAGTTCATAAGAGTAGGACGACATGCTCATAACGTAAATATCATAATGTAAACATAAGGCTCGAGGTTTTCAAAAACATTCGTAAATCATTCATAATCATAATCATAAGAGAAAAAATTTATTAAACCTAACTTGATCCAAAGTGCATAAACATAACCATGCATAAATCATGAGGAATAGGGAGGACTCATCATAACCGACACCATCATGGTAGAGCCTTACATGATGCCCCAACTATCTCACTCAAGTGGGCAGAGTCGTCCCAGGCTTGCCAAGCAAGGGACGTGCAGTATGTGATATCACGAAGAGGGGATCCATTTATATTGGAATATGTATGTATATATATATATAAAGCTATGGTGGCACGTATTCTAAGACACCGACGTAGCCCTTTGAATGAGGGGCTACTCGGTGCAAGACACTACTATCAAAAACATGTGCATTAGGCTCGTATAGTAACTGTAACATCATTCATGAAGTTCACGGCCAAATAAATAACAACATCATTGATCCCTATTTAAACTACATGTTTATCCATGAACAAGGGCCCATGAATCGTCCAAGAGTCATAAATCCATAAATCATGAAATCCATGCATACTTGTAAACATGTATAAACTTGATATTTCATAAATTCATGATAAGTACTTGAGATAAATCAAATCATAAAGCATACATCATAATTAGGCTAGTTATGATCAAGATCATCATGAAATCATAGCTTGACTTTTCATAAACATTCATAATTGGGCATAATTGGATTTAAAAATCAAATCTATAAACTTATATTTAAAATAGTCACAAAATCTGCCTATAGATTATAAAACAACATTAGAAACATGTTTGGATCGTACCCATGATCGATACTTAGAGAATTCACACTTTGGGTAAAATCCCATAGATTGAACAATTGGAATTTTCATGAATTGAGAGGGAATTGGGCATGAGTGTGGACAATTGCACCCATTCATAGCCTTACATACCTAAATAGACCTGATTTTCACACTTCCTTGATTGCCCAAACAGAATTGAGGAAGAACTTTGTAGAACTAAGCTTGATCACCTCTCAACCTTCTAAACTTGCATGCATGAATTAGGATGATCTTAGAATGACTTAAACCCTTCTTAAAACACTCCATTCTGACCTTAAAATGGCGTAGTTTAGTCCTTAGAAACTTTGGAATTACGGAAAAACCCTTAATAAACTCGCAAGGAAAAATATATTGTCAATCCCAATGAGGGACTGGACAGATCGTCATTCCTAACCACGACTCGGGGGTCGCCTCTCATCGTCTTCACTGGAATTTACATCCTGACAGTCACCACGAGGTACACCACGAATTGTGGTGTACCCATGACTCATTACAACCATTTGTTGTAACCACTGGTTCTTCCTTCAATCATCTCTAAGTATGACCACGGCTTGCCTATCACGACTCGTGGTGTCCTACCACGAGTCGTACTATCAGTCGTGGTATTATCCTCCTGCACCTGCTATAACATAAACATGACTCTCGTTACGACTCCTAGCCACGAGTCGCACGCACCTTCATATCATGACTCATGGTCAAAGCCCCAACTCTGAAACTCCACCACGATTGAAACAACGACCCATCAGGTCCTACCACAACTCGTGCCATGAGTTGTTCTAGTGCAAAAATTTAGGTTTTTCTGCAGAACTCATTCCAAATTCTCGAGTCTAGTCTTAGGCACTTCCGGGGTATTATAATATCTCCCCCTTGGGAACATTTATCCTCGAATATGGGAAAACATAAGCAGAGAAATGCAATCATCATACTCAATGTCTAAACATTCCTGCTGAAAATTGACGGAGTGACTGACTCTGATTTGAACTACATGACTAAACTGAATACCCGAATCGCACATACATTCATTAAAATGAAATAAACTGGGGCACATGAGCTGAATACAAAACTGAATAGAGTACTTAGGAGGAAACTGATACCTTAAGCTGAAACTAAGCCGAAATGGAAAAGATGCGGGTATTTATCCCTCATATCTTCTTCAGCTTCCCACGTAGCTCCCTCAACGTGTTGATTCCTCCACAAAACCTTGACTGAGGCTACTTCTTTGTTTCTTATCTTACGAACCTGACGATCCAGGATCTCCCCCGGAACCTCTTCATAACTAAGGCTGCCTTTCACACCGACACTATCCACCGGAACAACTAGAGCTGGATCACCCAAACACTCCTTTTAGAGCAATACATGGAAAGTTGGATGGACTGAAGCAAATTCTGAGGGAAACTCCAATTCCTATGCTACCTTGCCAAACCTTTTCACAATCTAATAGGACCAACATAACGGGGATGAGTTTCCTTTTATTTCCAAACCTCATCACTCCCTTCATGGGAGATACCTTCAAAAACACCCAATCATCAGCTTCAACTCAAGCTCCCTCCTCCTCACATTCGCCTAGGACTTTTGATGACTCTAAGCTGTTTTCAACCAGCCCCCTTATAAGCTGAACTTTCTCTTGGCCTCATGGATTGAATTTGGACCTATTATCGTAGATTCACCGACTTCAAACCAACCAATAGGCGATCAACATCTCGGCCCATAAAGAGCCTCAAACAGAGCTATTTGAATGCTGGAATGGTAGCCATTGTTATATGCAACTCAATGAGAGGAAAATGATCATTAAAACTACCATGATATCAAAGCACACCATCTCCCCCTTTTGAGATGACCTCTACCTTCTGATCTGAACAAATTTCTTCAACTTCACCAAGATAGGATCCTCGTCTTACCTAGCTTTGGCCCCGGTCATCACGGGAGATTTTGATCCATTCTGAATAATGGAACCACCATCCATCGAGTCAACAAGACGAAATCCTATGATTCCTACTAAGAATTTTGAAAGCCCCAAACCTCTGAGTTGTCATATTTTTTATGCTTAAAATCATGCTAAACTCGCAAAACATTCAAATCGACCCGAAGCTCATACCAAATCCTTTGGACACCAACCAACTGTGCAATTCAATCGCAAAACACCTTCCGGACCTGTTGGAATTATCTAATCATCGATATAAGGTTGTTTGGATTGAGAGTTGACCATGGTCAAACTTAACTTCCTCAAAGATCATAATTTTTCAACCAAAGGTTCAAATCACTCCCGAATCACCTCGAGGTCCATGCAAACCATCCATCTAAGTCATAAATCACCATCCGGAACCAACAGAGCTTTCAGAGTCCAAATTTGATCTTGTTAACCTAAAATGTGACTTTGGTCAAATCCAACTTCAAACCCCCCAAAAACTGAAAATCTCACTCAATCTTTATTAGATCATCTCGGGAATAGTGTCATCCATCTTCGCACGTCATGAACAACAAAATAAAGATAAAAAAGGTTCAACATAGGGATGTGGACCAACAATCATAAAATGACCATGCGGGTTATTACACTCCCCAGCTTGACTAACAACTACTCTTCCTGGACTTCTGCCTAATCGTCACCTATGGCAGGGATAGGGAGCTACCCTGAACGTACCCATTTTAACCATCATTTCCATCATGGGAAAAATTCATTGGACTTAGAGTAAGGAAATCATGAGCATGAATCATTCAAGAAATCTAAGCTGGGCATATACTTGATATAGCACGATCTTATTAGACGATAAGGCAAATCTTAAGTATTAAGTTCGTAGAACTGAGAATGCTGAGAGACATGAGTTCACATACATAACAAGGGTGATGACATGAAGCTGAATTTTTATGGAGTCATGGAGTAATATTGGGACGTTGACTGACGGGGATCATTTTAGGGTTCTGAACATAAGTATGAGTTAAGCGTAGCATCGAGCGAACATAAGGGAAACACCTAAATGAGAATGGATTGACTACCCTTAATTACTATTTCTAGAACTTCCTTACTAGAAAACTTAAGACTTGACTTGGCCCTTCACTTACCATCTCCCCCCTTAGTTTAAGTCTATCATTCTAAGGCTCTAGGATCCTTCATTAAGGTTACACTAATATCACTAGCTCCGGACTTCCCATTCACCTCCAAGGTTATTGCTGAAGATTTCATACTTGTAACCATTCCCTACCCTCCACAAAATAAATCTCATAGTAATATGCACAAAGGGATCTTGTACTGTATACAGTAGTTCTTGGGTCCAGCAACACGCAAGGTTTGATATAAAGACTTATAACGCACCTGTGACTACATCTGTGGTTGGCCGCCACCTGCTCTAGGTAACCTGCACTACTGAGATGAACGGGCTATTGATCTGATAGCTGCGGCACGGGCTCCGCCGTCACCCAATCTAGCTGAAGGATAATCCCCGAGTCTGTGTTCGGGCTTACCGCACCCGAAACAAGCATCCCTGCCAATCAAACATTTCCCCAGATGGTTCCTACCACACCTTTGGCAAGCTGTCCAACTAGATGGGGCTGCTGAAGGGGTGGCCTGGGCACGACCTCTCTGGCCATCCTTCTTGGTTGCTGGGAAATCTCTGTGTTTATGACCGGGTCAACACAACAGAAACAAACATCTGACCCCATCAAATATCTTCCTAGGTTTTTCTTTTGACAACGCCCGTAAACTAGGTAAGTGATCTCACTCACCCTGGTCTTGTTTCTCTGAAATTAAGCTAAAGACCTATGTTGGGGTTTAGAGTGACTCCCACAAATTGATCCTTTCTGGAATCTCTCCAAATCCATGGTCCTGGGCCTTTTTCTTCCCTTTTCTTTCCCCTTGAACTCTCCCTCCATACCCGAACCACCAACCTTAGTTGGACTCCTCCTCGTAAAGTCTTGAACTCTAATAGCTTCAATCTCCTTGGTAGGGTTCATTGATGCGATAGTTTTCTGGTTAGGTTGAACGATCATGGTTCGTATCAACACTTTAAAAGAGGCCCCGAGCTCTATATTCGTAACTTGCCTGAACATGGGATCCGTTGGAGTTGGTGGGGCTGGCTGACTCTCGTTGGTTCCTTGAGAAGACATGTTTCTGCACACGTGTATAACATGAATTAAAGGAATGGAGAGACATTTAATCACACGACTTAGATCATGAAAGAAGGAAACATTTTCTAAACGTCTCGTAGCCTCTTCATCATAAGTGTGGCGCGCTTCACACCCATGAAAAAGGCTCTATTTAATGCGGCTTTCGGACACCCTAGGACACTTCAAAACCTAAGGCTCTAATACCAAGTTTTTCATGACATGAACATAGATTGAACAATTGGAATTTTCATGAATTGAGAGGAAATTGTGAATGGATGCGGATAATTGCACCCATTAATAGCCTTACATACCTTAATAGACCTGATTTTTTCACTTTCTTGATTGCTCAAAGAGAATTGAGGAATAACTTTGTATAACTAAGCTTGATCACCTCTCAACCTTCTAAACTTGCATGCATGAATTAGGATGGGATTAGAATGACTTAACACTTCTTAAAACACTCCATTCTTACCTTAAAATGATGTAGTTTAGGCCTTGGAAACTTAGGAATTATGGGAAAACCCTTAATAAACTCATAGGGAAAAACAAATTGCCAGTTCCAATGAGGGGCTGGATGGATCGTCGTCCCTGACCATGATTCATGGTCGCCTCTCATCGTCTTCACTAGAATTTACATCCTGACAGTCACCGTGAGGTACACCATGACCCAACAACACGTTACAACCATCCGTTGTCACCAATGGTTCTTCCTTCAATCATCTTTGAATCTGACCACGACCTGCCTATCACGACTCATCGTGTCCTACCATGAGTCTTACTCAGTCATGGTATCATCCTCTGCACCTGTTATAACTTAACCAGGACTCTCATCACGACTCCTATCCATGAGTCATACCTTCACATCACGACTCATGGTGTGACTTGTGGCCAGATCCCCAACTATGAAACTCCACCAAAACAAAAACCACAACCCGTCAGGTCCTACCATGATTTGTTCCATGAGTCATTCTGGTGCAAAAATTTAGTTTTTTCTACAGAACTCATTCCAAATTCCCGAGTCTAGTCTTAGGCACTACTGGGTATTACATGAAAATTATTGGATAAAGTGTACAACTATCGAACATCAACCATATGTTCAAATCATAACCCCATAACTAAATTTTTATCTACTCATAATTTGGTTACAAACTAATAAATTCATGAGTAACGATAGTGTCACGACCGAAGTCTACACCCTGAACGCGACATGGTACTTGGTTCCATAAGTGACCCCAAGCTAATTCATGGCCTATTATCACACTGGTATACTGAAGTAAACATAGCGGAAGGTAGAAAAAAAGCATAACTAAATAACTTTCTCAAAAAAATTAGAATTTTTCTGATAAGGTACTAAAAATCTATGCAACAACTGTAGAACATACTAAAACAATACTTTGTTTGAAAGCTATCTAGGAACTGATGAGTTGCTGGGATAGGTCCCCATCTAAGTCTAAAAGCTAACTAAAAAGGAAACTGAATTGAAAATATGCTCTCGTCCTCGGAAGATGAGGACTCACCAAAAGGTACTATTGTTGAAATCGTCAGAAGGAAACTACTAACAATGTTGTGACTGAGAACCTGCACCTGTATCATAATATGATACAACATGGAAAATATGCATCAGTGCTTTAAGTGTACTGAGTGTGCAAGATATAAGTAAAAACAGTAAGGATACATAACTGAACTAATAAACACTGAATATAATTGTAATAGCATAACACAGGTATTGACTGAGGATCATAACTATAC
Organism: Datura stramonium; assembly: GCA_018107945.1. NCBI lineage: Eukaryota > Viridiplantae > Streptophyta > Magnoliopsida > Solanales > Solanaceae > Datura > Datura stramonium. The sequence continues at coordinate 194,921 of JACEIK010000543.1, read as the reverse complement.
ATTGAAATCTAAATAACTGAGCTAAACTGAAACTGAGACTATACTGAACTAATTCGAACTGATAAGTGGAGAGTCTATAATCGACATATAACCTTGTGAGCTAAACATGGAGTTCAATGTATATGCCTCATCGATAGGACCCAATATACCTTGCCAGGGTATAAAGGCATGGCTAGTGTCATCACTATTTGAGGATCGGTCGGGCTAATAACCTATGGTGGCAACGTAGTTCTGGGAACCTGGGTGAGCTAAACCCTGGTTCGCTCGGTGCTAAGTCCTACTCTTACTGGAAATTCTAACCATGACTACTAGGATGATAGCTCGAACCTGATCTCCTAAGACTTAAGTTAGGAATACTTATCTGAAAGTAACCTGAGAGTCTGAAGGAACTAATAACTAAAACTAAGGGTTCTAAGACTGGCCAGAGCTTCTTTATCTGAAGCATCGTAGTCGTCTAAAGAAAAACCTGATAATTGATAACTGAGACTATGGAGTTTTCACTGAACTCCTCAAGAGACTGAACATAGTCAAACTGATCAGATGACCTTTCTATAAGACACTAACGATGCTAAGTACTGACTGAGACTGAATAATCAATCAATCAACCTTCAAATCACATAACTGTACAATTATGGTGATTAGAAGGGAACTAAGGGAACTATCAAATCAAGCAATATTCGTATCTAGACAATCATGCAAGACTCATTCAAATCACATTTATAGAGTAGGGCGAAAACACATACTTCATGGAAGGAGATATCAACATGAATTAAAACTAGCAATAATCTTCAAGAATCACGCGAATCATCACAAGAAGGAAATTCATGATTTAACTAACAGACAACCCTAACTTTGACTCTAAAAGGGCTAGAACTGATAAGGTTTTTTTATAAAGGTTTTGGGGCACAAGGGAAGCGCAATTCCCTTATCGAAATCCCACATACCAGGAGGAAAATTCCTTGAGAAATCTTGAGAATCTGAGAAGAAATTCTCCAAGCCCTAGCTTTTGCTCTGAGATGAACTGTTTGAGTTCTTCATGTTTCTTCTAACTAGTTTGGAAGGGAATGAGGGAAAAGGTGGACTATTCCTCTAAAATCCCTCCTAAATAATCCTAATACGATGTAGTATAGGAGTTAAGATGATAGGGTTTTACAAAATTGCCCCTGAAACATAATAGAACTTCTGACCCGTCATAGGGTATGACCAAACCTATGAGTCATACCATGATACTACGATTCATACCACCACTCGTGATTAGGGATTCTTCTCCAAACCATCTCTCTGAAGTTTTCTACGGATGCCTACTACAACTCGTATCAGCATCCTACGACTCGTTTTATGATCCATAGTTCAGTCTTGAGTCTTCCTTTGAGCCCTCTCACGATTCATCCTATGAGTTGTACCGCTATAACACGATTCGTACCATGACTCGTTGTTAGCGTGAATTTTCCTGACCACGTTTCTGAATTATTCCATGACTGTTCTAAATGATCCGTATCAGGATAGTATGAGTCATACCCTGAATTCGTGGTTTCTCAAGTCACCCTAACTGATCTCCTCCACCCTCATGCTATGAGTCTAGGTACGGTTCGTACCTCTATTGTACGAGTCGTATTGTGGCTGATACTGTGATCATTTTTCCCAATTTTCTACATGATCAAGTTTAAATCTAAATTTTAGTCCTAGGGAGTTCTGCGGTTTTACAAATAGTTTAAAGGATAAAAGAAAATTATAAAACTGAAAACCTGCATAAGATTCTTGAGTTCTCTTCTTCTCTGTTCCAACTTCAATAATCAAACTCCCCTTCAAAAATATGTATATGTAGTACATATAAGGTTTGAAAAATGATTTTGGATGAAAATATCCTTCATTTTAACAAGTGCACCAATCTAGCCCTTTTCATATGATTGAGCCACTCCCCACTACGCTCACAACAATGCGGTAGTAGTATTTTTGATGCTTCAACTATCTCGATTGAGGCTTCCACCAAATGCACTATCGTTTCACCTAGCGCTCCACCTAGATTTACATGGAATTATGTTCCCATCTCCTTAGCTTGATTTTTTGTGGACTGCCTCATACACTAGGTTTTGTACCTCCTATGAACTTCGAGTTGCTTGAATGGCTTCCACCCAAACTTCAAAGCTCTCTTTTCCCAAATTTTTAGTTTAAAACTCTTCATTTCATCCTACACATCAAAAACAATAAAGATAAATGTAATACCTATTTTTTAGCACTCAAATTACGATTAAACACCTAAATGTGAGGCGAAATAGCAGCTAAATGTATAACATTTTAGCCTCACATCAAAAATATTATCTTTGAAGAAGAAGAATAGCAAAAATCTTTCTTGAACCTTGAAGATGGGTTTTATTTGAAACCCTAGGATTATGGTGTAGAATCTTGTTAGTAATCCATAAATACAGATTATGCATGCTTGGAAATACTTAGGAAAATATGAGAGTAACATAGCTTAGTGATGGAGGTTAAGAAATGGAGAGAAAATCATCCTAAAGTTGGTGGGGGTGAAACACAGAATGAAAAACTCAAGGAAGAAAAATGTTTTAAAAGGTACCGTCGGCGCTTCTGCGATTGATTCTACAGACAGCAGAATAGTTCTGCAGTTTACACTTTGGTCACAAAAGTTGACAGAATTCCTGGGACCACTGAGTCCATTTTGTGGTTAGTGGAATTGTGCAGCTCGAAGAATGAGAATTCTTGCCGCAGAATTTCCTAGTGAAATCTCTGCTCCGCTACCTTCTGGTAAAATAATCATAACTTTTTGTAGGAAGGTCTACATAATTAACAGTTTGATGCACTGGAAACTAGACTTGTATAACTATAATTTCATGGGTGTAACACCCAAAAGCACTCATACATTAAGATATATCATGAAAATACAAGTAAACTTGATTTAAGGGTCATGTACATAGGTTGAAAGCTGAGTCTGTAACTATAATTGAAACTATAACTAAACTGTATTGTGGGAGAGTCTGTTAATCGACATATAATCACATGAGATAAACGTTGAGTTTGATATATATGCCCCATTAATAGGACCCAATATACTAAACTGATGCCTATTCGAGCTAATACCTACTGTGACGCGTAGTTTTGGGACCTGGGTGAGCTGAACCCCGATCCACTCAGTGTTAAGTACTACTCCTAACTGATAATATATTGATAGATCGAAAACTAGTGTTAGAAGACTAAGTTAGAAACTACTTTATCTGAAAGTGTTCTGAGAGTCTAAAGAACCTGATAATATTGGTTATGCTGTAAAATTATTTATACTGAAATTATGATAAGATCATATACTTATGACAAGACAACTTTTCCAAAGAAATTCTCCATTATGTAGATTGAATCTGAAATCATGCGAAAATAACTGACATAAAAGTACAATATGTAATTGAAAGTAAAATCATGAATTTCATATACTAACAATCACAGGAGTCTTGAAAATACTAAGATAATAAGGGGAAAATTGAACTGAATGAAGCCCTAAGACATGATTTCTAAAAGACTAAAAATTCTAGGTTTTCTAAAAGCATTAGGGACACAAGAGTGAACGGATGACCCTTGTTGAATTCCCCCATACCTGGAGTAGGAGAATGTCTTACTGAACTTGAATCCTAAAGCTCTTGGAGAAGAATCCTAACTTTAGACTTGAGGGAATTTGATACTTTTGATATTTCTTTTTGTGTGTTTAGAAGAGAATGAGGTCAAGGATTGACTAATTAATGATCCCAATACGACGTAGTTTAGGAGTGAAAGAGAGGAAAAAGACTAAAATACCCTTAGCAAGGTTGAAAACTGTTGCCAGTGACAGTAAGTCATCACCACGAGTTGTTAGGTCTGACCACGACTCATGGTGACCTCCCGTTGTCACTGAAGTCTTTTGTTTAATTTATGATTTCTTCATCACAGATGGAACATTCATGTGTTGAATCTCATAAGGAGTTCATGAAGAAATGTTGTGGTCACTGGGTTAAATTTTGCTCAATTCTTTAATCCTCACATTATGAACATATAGGATAGGTCATTAGTTGGTGCAATTACTCGTCACTTAAGTCGTAGGGACCAGAACATGGAAGGCTTCTGATTGCTCACCACAAGTCACTCCACGACTTGTGGTCTCACATGATGGGTCGTTATGTGACTCGTTCTGTAGGAAAATTTCAATTTTCCTGCTGGTTTCTACTCCAACTCTAGGGTCTGATCTTAGAAACTTTTGGGGTATTAAATTATCTCCCCTTGGAAACATTCATCCTCGAATGGAGACTAATAAAGCTAAAAAGATAGGAAAAGAGCTGCAATCCAAAAACTAAATGCTGAACACTGAATACTGATGGAGTGACTGATTTCGGACTGAGATATATATGTATGTTGAACTGATTTCATGAAATATGTATGCATACTAAGACATGATATATAGCGAGGGACATGGAACTGAATAGAATACTAAGGAGGAAACTATTATCTCAAGCTGGAGTTGAATTGGAAAGAAAGAAGTGAGGGTACATGGCCATCATGTCTGCTTCTGCTTCCTAAGTAGCTCCTCTACAAGCTGGTTCCCCCAAAGGACTTTCCCTAAAGCGATTTCCTTATTTCTCAACTTATGAACTTGACAGTCAATAATCTCAATTGGGACCTCCTCGTAAGAGAGACCATCCTTCACGCCCACACTTTCTAAAGGCAAAACTAAGGTTAGCTCACCAATGCACTTCTTCAACAAAGACATATGGAAGACTGGATGCACTGATGCTAATTCCACAGGCAAGCCCAACTCATAGGCCACTTTGTCAAAGCGCCTCAAGATCTTATAAGGACCACATAGTGGGGACTGAGTTTTCCTTTCTTACCAAACCTCATCACCCCTTTCATGGGTGAAATTTTCAAATAGACCCAATCATTAATAGCAAACTCAAGCTCTCTCCTCCTCATATCTACATATGATTTATGAAGACTCTGAGCTATTTTAGCCTTTTTCTGATAAACTGAACTTTCTCCATGGATTTATAAACTAAATCAAGCCCGATCAAGATAACTTCACCAACCTCAAACCATCCTATAGGAGATCTACACCTCCTATCGTAAAGTACCTCAAACGGAGTCATCTGAGTACTGGAGTGGTAACTGTTATTGTAAGAAAATTCAATGAGAGGAAAGTGATCATCTCAATTACCTTTAAAATCAACCACACAAGCTCTAAAGATGTCCTCTAGAGTCTGAATAGTTCATTCAGCCTGACCATCTGTCTGGAGGTGAAAAGTAGTGCTAAGCTTAACCTGGGTACCAAGACCTTTCTGAAATGACTTCCAAAAGTGTGAGGTGAACTGAGTACCCCTATCAGAAATAATGGAAAAAGGGACTCCATGCAATCTGACCAACTCTCGAATGTACAGTCTAGCATAATCCTCTATTGAATTTGTAGTCTTAACTAGCAGGAAATATGCTGACTAACATCCGCTCCACACCCACCCATATAGGATCATGTTGGTGCCGTGTACGAGGTAAACTCGTGATGAAGTACATGTTTATCTCTTACAACTTCCGAGTAGGAATGCTAATATCTTAAGTCATACCTCCGGTCTCTGGTGCTCAACCTTAACCTGCTGGCAATTTAAACACTTAGCCATGAATTTTGCGATATCCCTCATCATGCCATTCCACCAATAGACTTCTCATAGATCATGGTACATCTTAATGGCACCTAGGTGAATAGAATACTGAGAATTGTGGGCTTCTATCAAGATCTGTTGCCTCAAATCATCTGCATCCATAACATACAGGTGATTCCGATAGCGAAGCACACCATCTCCCCCTTTGGAGAAAACCTCCACCTCTTTCTTAAGGACTGTTTCCTTCAACTTAAGCAAAATTGGATCATCATCCTACTTTGCCTTAACATCCATCACAAGAGAATATTCTGAACCATTATGAATTATCACTCCACCATCGACTGAATCAGCCAGAAGAACTCCTAAATAGGCAAGCTTGTGAACATCAAGAACCAATTATTTCTTCTTATCCTCAATGTGAGCAACATTATTCATTGATAATCTGCTGAAGATGTCATCCACTACATTGGCTTTTCTCGGGTGGTACGAGACGGTCATGTCATAGCCTTTTAATAACTCAAGCCATCTCCTCTTATGAAAATTCAAATCCTTATGAATGAACACATACTGCAGGCTTTTGTGGTTAGTAAACATATCCATATGAACACCATAGAGATAGTGCCTCTAAATTGTTAAAGGAAAAAACTATGGCTTCCAACTCAAGATCATGAGTCAGGTAATTCTTCTCTTGAGCCTTGAGCTATCTAGAAGCATAGGCCATAACCTTACCATGTTGCATAAGCACATAACCGTCGCCATTCTGGAGGTATCGTAGTAAATCACGAACCTATCTGAATCTTCTGGTAGAGTCAAAACTGGGGCAGAAGTTAATCGAGTATTCAACTCTTGAAAACACTTCTTGCAAGCATCAAACTATTGAAATTTGACTTCTTCTGGGTCAATTTGTATATAGGAAAAGAAATAGAAGAAAAACCTTCCACAAACTGTCTATGGTAACCGGACAAATCAAAGAAACTCCTAATGTCTGTTGGAGAGGTGGGTCTCATCCATTTCTTAACTACTTCAATATTGCGAGGATCAACCTGAATGCCCTCGATGGAGATAACATGGCCAAGAAAGTTACCGATTTCAACCAGAATTTACACTTGCTGAACTTATTGAATAATTAGCGATTCTTGAGAGTTTGTAAGACAATCCTTAAACCATGTTCATCCTCGCTCTGGAAATACACAAGGATGTCATCTATGAATATTATGATGAACATGTCCAGATATTGTTTAAACACTCTATTCATCAGGTCCATAAAAGCTACAGGAACATTGGTTAGTCTAAAATACATAACTACAAATTCATAGTGACCATATCTAGTTCTGAAGGTTGTCTTCGGAATGTCACATTCTCTGTTTTTGAGCTGATGATAGCCGAACATGAGGTCTATCTTTGAGAAGCAACTAGCACCCTGAAGCTGATCGAATAAGTCACTAATCCTAGGAATGGGATACTTGTTCTTGACTATGACTTTTTTCAGCTCATGATAACTGATGCACATCTTGAGAGAATCATCCTTCGTACGAGCGAAAGGAACTAGAGCACCCCATGGAGAGATATTGGGTCTGATAAAGTCTTTGTCTAAGAGGTCTTTCAGTTGATCCTTCAATTCCATAAGCTCGGTAGGAGCCATTCTATAAGGAGGAATTAAGATAGGTTGGATATTTGGAAGAATATCTATTTTAAAGTTAATTTCTCACCCGGGAGGGACTCCGAGAAGATCTTTGAGAAACACTTCTGGAAACTCATTCACAACTAGAATTGACTGAAGGGTTGGGGCTTCATACCTAGAATCCTTAACCCAAACTAGATGGTAAATACAACCCTTAGGGATTATTTTTCTAGCCTTGAGTTAAGAGACAAATGGACCTATAGGCGTTGAGGTACTACCCTTCCATTCTAAGACTGATTCATTAGGAAACTAGAATCTAACGACTCTAGTTCTGCAGTCGACTGAGAAATAACAAGAGTATAACCAGTCCATGCCAAGAATGATATCGAAATCGAGCATATCTAAATATACTAAATAAACTATGGTAATTTTTTGTAATATTGTGACTAGGACATTTCTATACACCTATCTAGTTATGACTAACTCACCAACAGGTGTAGAGACTGGGAAGGGTTTTGAAGAATTTCGGGACTGATATCAAAATTTACTACAATATAAGGAGCCATGAAAGAAAGTGTGGCTCCTGGATCTAACAATGCATATACATCTAATTGAAAGAGTTGTAACATACCAGTGAGTACATCAGGCGAGCTCTCCTATTCCTGATGAAATGACAAGGCGTAGAAGTGGTTCTGGCGCTGACCACCACCTGTACCAGAAGAAGTATCCTTCTAAGCTAGGCAACCTGAAGGAGCTACTAAAGTAGTGGACTGGACCTTTCCACATCCGACTAGAAGGCAGTCTCTCAACCGATGGCCTATCTGACCACAACCAAAACAACCCTCCTTGCCAAGATGGCACTTTTTTGGATGATTTATACCACACTTAGGACATGCTGGAAAAGTGAGGCTACTAGAAATATTTCCTTGATACTTGGAGCAGGATGCTCTTATCTTCTAATAAAAAAGGGTCCTGGGAGAAGGAGCACTAGCCGAAGACGTTGCTGGAGCTGAAGGTTTCTGCTGAGGCTGTGAGCGACTCTCACCGCTCGACCTCTGCTGAGAGTAATCAAAATACCTATTCTCCCCTTTCTTTTATTTCCTATTCCTTCAACTTTTCTTCCTAAATCTGTTGGGCATAGATCATAAGACGGGAGATATCCATGTCACTGATAAGCATAATGGTCCTGCACTCCTTGAACACTAAATTTGAGACACCCAGATAAATTTTCTTATTCGGGCTCTTAACGCAGCAACTATCTCTAAAGCATATCTAGAGAGTTGAGTAAACTATAGGGCATACTGTTGAACCAACATGGAATTCTACTTTAGGTTGATGAACTCCTCTACCTTCGCTTCCCTCTATTTACGGGGAAAGAACCTATCCAGAAAAATCATCACAAACTCATCCCAATCAATTGAGCCTACAGTAACATGCCTACCCTCCTTTCACTATTTTTACCAAGTTTGGGCCACTTCCTTCAACAAATATGCGGTCAAGCCTGTACTCTCTACTAAGGTAATACCCATGATTCAAGTGATCTTATAAACCTCATCAATGAAGTCTTCTGGATCCTCATCCACCTTAAAACCATGGAACTCTGGAGGGTTCATTTGAATGAAATCCCAAACTCTAGCGACAGCTGCATTTCCTTTTGGATTAGCGGGTGCAACAGCTTGCTGATCAACCTGATTGTTCATGGCCTAAGCAAGCATCTGGAATGCAACCCTGAACTCGACATGGGTAGCCTATTAATTCAGAGGGTTTGTTGGGGCAGGTAGAGCTTTCTGGTTCCTGTTTCTGTTTCTCCTTCCGTTGCTCTTCTAGGAGGCATTATCTATAAACGCGTAGAGCATGAGTTAGAAGTATAATTAGAGTTTACAGTCTATCGCACAATAGGAATCATGAAAGAAGGGGGGCTTTCCTAAAACATTTCATAACCTCTTCCTTATAAGTGTGGTGCGCTTCACACCCATGAAAAAGACTACTTAACCTAGTATCAGACACCTTAAGACACTCCTAAACCTGATGCTCTGATACTAAGTTTGTCACAACCCGAGTCTATACCCTGGATGTGACATGGTTCCTAGATCTCCAAGTGACCACAAGCTAACCCATATATGGCATATCATTAACATAATCTAAATTATAGATAAACTAAGCAGAAGCTAACTGAGTCTATAAAATGATTATTCATAAATGATGAAATATTTTGAGTTTAAATAGGTAGATAAGTATTGAGTCTAACACCAAGACATAAAGCTGAAAACACTAACTCTTTGTCTGTAAGTCTTTACTAACTGATAGGTTGTTGGGACAAGTCCCAGCTAACTTTGAATGTTTGAAACTGAAAATAAGACTAAGAACAACTAAAATAAACATAACTCTGGCCCTCAGATGATGAGGACTCACAAACTGATCGTTGTTCAAGTATTAGAATGTGTCTACCCGTGGGGATAAGTCTGTATACCTAAATCTATATCATAAAATGATATAGCACAAGAAGTATGAGGTTAGTACTTTGAATGTACTAAGTATATGAGATATGCAACTGAAATATAGAATTTGCTAATAATATGAAAATAGGGACTAAATGCATAACTGAGTGCATAAACTAAACTAAAAGTACATAATGAAAGTACAAGTAAAATTGATTTAAGGGTCACATACATGCTCTAAAAGCTAAGTATGTAACTATAACTGAAATTGTAACTGAATTGAACTGAACTTTACTGTGGGAGAGTCTGTTAACCAATATATTAACCACGTGAGCTAAACGTGAAGTTTGATGTAATATGCCTAATGTGTCATGGTTTTACGATACTTTCAACACTTAAAACATAGAAAAGATGTTATAACTTGAGTGTGTTTATATGGATATGAGGTTCTTTTTATTTAATTTCAGGAAAATCAGGTCGGGGAGTTGTATTTTGGAAGAGTGCAAAAGTGTAAAAAATAGTCTACTACAGGTCATTGTATGAGTCGTACCATCTGGTTACGAGTTGTACCTGGTGTCCATAGAAGAGATTTAGAGAATGCACAAGTACAAAACTCAATGTACTATTGGACGGTACGAGCCGGACTGAGTTTCCTGTATAAGAGAATCAGAAGATGTTCACTGGCAAATCCCATTGTACGAGTTGATACCATAAGTCACGATAGCTTTGTACGAGTCGTACCACTGACTCGTGGTGAGATTCAGAGAATTAGGCACATGACATCCTTCAGGCCATGATATGATTGCAGCGGTCGTACCAGTATGGTACGAGTCGTATGAAGGATGCATAGAGGATTATCAGAGATGCCATATTTCAGAAGTCCAGACCACGACTACCACCTACAACTCATAGTGACAATGTACGAGTCATACCAACCTCCCATACTTGGGAGATCCAGAAGCTAAAAAACCATACCACAAGTGTAGACCACGACTTGTAGCGGTATGCTACGATTCGTTGGTCATCCCGGTGGAAAAAAACCTTGTTAATTTACGAAAGGATTTCATTAATTGTATAAATACTTTTATTTTATTTTTCATTATGAGAACTAATACTTTTCATTGTAATGCGTGCTTTTGAGTTTTCCAATACTACTTGGAGAACAATATACACGAGAATCTTGAGCAAATTTCATCATTGGTTTCTTGATTTTCAAAGTTTATTGTGCAACTGATTCCTGGGTTTTTTATTCCTTCAACATTATAAGTTGTTAATTGTGATTTATGATTTCTTTCTTACAATTATGAGTAGCTAAAACCCCCAAAACTAGGGTTGTGGGAATTATGATGAAATAACAAATTAGGATTAACACAACGTGATTCTAAACCAATACAGATGCTTGTATTGTTCTTCTCTTCATGTTAATTGTTTCTTAACGGTGCACAATGTTAGGATTAGCTTGTATTTTGTTCTTACTTGAACCTAGAGAAGTAGAGATTAGGAAAAAAGAAAAACAACAAAGCCTTGAAATTAATTTTCATTGAATAACTTGAGTTGCGGTCGCAAGAAAGTAAATTTGGAATTATTGATAAAGGTTAGTTGAAAGCTCTCATGAGACATAACCCAGTGATTGAGTATAGTCATCTAATAAGGGTGAAGCATCTGTTTGGATGAACATAGTTTATCAATTCTACAGGCTAAGTAATGGAATAGATCACAAGTGTAATAATCCGACCTAGTTAAGAAGTCATGGGGAACACTTTCCTAGTTAATTTTATGTCTTTTTTAATAACAGCATTTCACAATACTGTTAATTAATTATTTCTCTTAAAACCCCCCTTAGGAAATAACTGAACTAGAAGTGTCAATACTAGCATTAGTCGACATCTTGACCATATTTCCTATGGGATCGACTCTAACCTTAGCTGGGTTCTTTATTGACAATGACCATGTTATACTTTTTCTAAGATGTAATTTGAGCGTTATCAACACCTCATCGATAAAACCCAATATACCTTGCCAAGGTATAAAGGCATGGCTGTTGTGACCGCTATATTGATGCCCATTTGAGCTAATACCTATGGTGGCACGTAATTCTAGGACTTGAATGTGCTGAACCCCGGCCCACTCAGTGCTAAGTACTACTCCCAATGAATAATATACTGATAGCTCAAAAATTGGTGTTACTAAGTCAAAAACTACTTTATTTTTAAAGTGTTCTGAGAGTCTAAAGAACCTTATAATACTGGTTATGCTGTGAAATTATTTATACTAAAATTATGATAGGATCATATACTCATGACAAGACAACTTTTCTGAAGCAATGCTAAATCATGCAAACTGAACTTGAAATCATGCTAAAATCACTGACATGAAAATATAATATTTAACTGACTATAAAATCATAAATTTCATATACTAATAATCACAAGAGTCTTGAAAACACTAAGATAATAAGGGCAAACCATAACTGAATGAAGCCCTAAGACATGATTTCTAAAGGACTGAGAATTCCAAGTTTTTTTAAAGCATTCGCGACACAAGGTTAAAGGATGACCCTTGTTGAATTCCCACATACTTGGAGTGGGAGAATTTCTTGCTATAACTTGTATCCTGAAGCTCTTGGAGAAGAACCCTAGCTTTAGACTTGAGAGAATTTGATGTTTCTGATGTTTGTTTTGGTGTGTTTAGTAGAGAATAATGGAAAGGATCGACTAACTCCCTTAAATACCCCTCTAAACGATCCCAATACAACATATTTTAGGATTTGAAATAGCAAAAAAACACTAAAATACCCTTAGTAAATTAGGGTTGAAAACTATCGCCAGTGACAAGAGTCGTCACCATGCATCATTAGGTCTGACCACGACTCGTGGTGACCTCTCGTGGTCACTAAGGCCTTTTGTCCAATCTCTGATTTCTTTATCACGGATGAATAGAATGACCCATCATCTGACACCATGAGTCATCCTATGACTCATGGTCACTGGGTTAAATTTTGCTCGATTTTCTGATCCTCACACCACAACCAGAAAAGAAAGGTCGTTACTTGGTGCAATGACTCATCACTTGAGTCATAGGTACTGAACATGGAAGGTTTCTAACTTCTCACCACGAATAACTCCACGACTCATGGTCTCACATGACAGGTCATTATGTGACTCATTCTCTGGGAAAATTTCAATTTTCCTTTTGGTTTCTACTCCAAGTGTATGGTCTGATCTTAGAAACTTTAGGGTGTTATACTCACACAACATAGGGCATAACTCCTTTAAAAATGATCTTTCCAAATTTTCTTAACATTATCAATCATGATTAACTCTTACAATTGCTTAAGAATCATAACAGTTTTCCGAGTCGATTTATTCACATACGCTGCTTAGTTTAAATCTTAGTATGAAGGTATGAGGTGTTATAATATCTTCGCCTTGGGATTATTCATCCTCGAATGATAGCCATGAAATGAAATAAATCTAGCCTTGGGATTTTCTAAAAAAATTGATGGAGTTTCCTTTGTAAATAGAACAATCCCAAATTCTTAATTTTGTGTCAGCCAACCAGAAACATTATCATAAGCTCACAGGGCATCACATAGTGTATAACATGAGGAAATATGTAAGAAACACACACATGGCTTCTCTTAACCTTCCTTAAAGTATCAAAAGCGAACTCTCCGAAAACTTGCCCTTTTACCTTCATTCATCATCATCGTAAGGAATTTTATAACATTATAAGAAAAAGGAGTCATAGGCATGAATTGTATGAGACATTTAGACTTGGAATAGACATTATATAGCAGGAGTTCACTCAAATATGGGGAGCATAGAATAAGACATGAGTGTGTACATCATGAGTAGCATAACGTGGGATATGAGTTCATGAGATCATAAATAAAGTATAAGTCTTTTACCTTAACCATATTCTTCTTTTAAAGAATAGAGCGTATGCACAAATCACATAAAATATGAATAAAGTTGTGAATAAAGTGTTATCTATTAGAATATAAGCATAAGGAATTGTCACCTTGAGAGACATGATCCGCACTTGGTGCCCTACTGGGATCTAAACTGACCTGGCTGGGCACAGGAACTTCTGGTGCCTACCAATGATCAAATTCAAGAAAACAAACTATTATATCTCGGTTGTAAATACAGCATCGGGCTAACAACGCCATGCAGCACTTGTAAAAGAAAATAGCTAACCCAGCCAACATACATCAATAGGGATCCTATACGGGCCGACAAGACCACCATGTTGTCTAGTTATAACAGAAAGGAAAATAAGTAGCTATATTAGGCCTCACACAGTCAATACCTAAATAAGTCATACATGGGCCCCACACAGCCAACAACAGCTAAATAACTGGATCCTGTAGTTTGTAAGCCTCAAAGAATACAAATAGTGTTCGGGATAGGGCCTCAGCCTACCCAAATGCTATATAATGAAAGAATGTAAACTCTACAACCTGGAACCTCTAAATGAAAGGAGTTGGCCAAACTGCTGACTCTGAACATCTGCTACTGAAGATCCTGAACTCTTTTTGTCCAACCTGCAGGCAAGTATGCACCGCCCCATAGTTGGACGTCCAGGCAATATGTACTGAATATGTAAGGAAATAATACAAGTTAAGTAGAAGTTGTTAGAGACTGGAAGTAAGTAGAAAGAAGGGGTAGAAGTTATCCTGGAAGTCTGCTTATTCATAACCTGCATCTAGTAAAACACTACACGTGTATGAGCTATGACTGTACAATCATATATTCATAAGTTATAGCTAGCAAACAAGAATACAACAAGAACCTAACCTGGCCCCCATAAGCCTGGAAGGTACAAACAACACATAAATAACCTACTGGGACCCCCATAAGCCCTAGCAAGTACACTTCAATCTATATACTCCTATCCAGGTTCCTATGACTCTACTGGTTCTATAGCCAACCTACCTATCATCTGGGTCTGCAATTGAACCCGCTTGGCTCCTGATCTGTAGCTGTGTCTGAGTCCGGTGGACTCTTGATAACTGCACCCTAGGCACCAGGCTCGACGAGGGTCAGTGATGCTAATACAGAATAAAAATAGTAGTCCAACCATGGAATGGACTATAATATGTCCCTTGGGCCTCTGCATCGTCCCTTGGGACGGCATATCGCTCCTTAGAGAAACATCATATAGCCCCATAGACGATGACATAGCTAGTAACCCTGGGGTGGTGACGGAAGGCTCCTAGTTTAGGGCAATCCCAACTGATGTGCTATACTGAAGTCTCAATCTAGCCACTCAAAAGGCATATCTGGCCTTCTGGGCCTAACGTGACCGCTGCTCGCCCCTAGAATAATTTGTATAGCTGCTAGCAGGCACACACCGTGTACCTGTGTCTGATTAGAGGATCCTGATAGTGATCATAATCTCTAATGGTCTAGATCGGATAGGGAGAGGTCTGGAGTGTCCTAATAATACTCTGAATGTCCTGTTAGGATAACTATAACTCATAAGAAACTGTAGGGTTGCAGACTACCAATTACTTAGTTCCTTTTCTTAGAATGACTATAGGGATGCTACTGACTGAACATGCTTTTGAGCGGTTGGCCCCTGATCCTCCACAGGCAGCCTACTACAATTCTTAGCCTGAGGGTAATAATGTGCTAACATGATTCTAGTCTTTTAGACCTTAACTTGGTCTGTTCAGATCTGAGATGACTTTTTTGGATGATTCCTAACCTTGTAGGTAAGTTTAAATGGACTTAGCCACTCACGGCAACCTGTACCTGAACATCTTATAGGAGTAGGCTGGGGCGTTGCCCTCGCCTCTAACTACTAATAAGGTCCCCTTTCTTAGGGTACCCACGGGTCTATTTGACCTGAACAACTAGGATGGTTTCTTGGGCGACCTTTATGACAAATACTAAGTCAACTGGAACTGACAGTCACTGGTAGTAGATAACTAGATGGCAGGCTGTCACTCAGTTCACTAGACAACCCTAGTGTCGCTAACTCTAAAGTATGGCCATCCTGTCTAAATTTCTAGCCATAGGGAGTGAGGGTACGCCAATGGCCTCTAAGTGTGCTTCACTAACAATACAGGCGCCAAACTGGTAGTTTCATCGCCTAACTGCGCCTACACCATTCAACTTACTAACTCAGGCCCAATAACTATCCACGATCTTCTAAGATCTAGGCCTAACAATAAAACATCCAATTTTACTAACACAATGAACTACAGAACAAAGGAGTTCCTACGATGCTTCTAGCGTGTGTCACACTTAACATGTTCTTTCCCTACAAGGGATACTGCGATATAATCTTTATAAGTTTTCTAGCAGTTAACTATAACATATGTAACTATAATCTACTGATAGCAGCTAATTACGACATACCTGATCCTTATATACTAGCAGCAGCTAATTACAACATATAGGATCATTATTTATGTTTAAAACATAGGTTGTATCGACGAGAATAACTTTCCGCTGAATAATCTTTAACATACCTCGAATGCCGATTTTCGTTCAGCTGGCGAGTTTCAACTTGAAATCGGCAGTTCTTTCCAACTGTAACCCCTATACTGAGAGAATAGAACTAATTTCAATACTAAACTCGACAAATGTCAATAACTTTTGATAATAAAATTAACTATAATCCAACTTTGAAAAACTCAATCGAAAATCTATAATTTCCCAAGAGTTCTGAAGGGAGAAGTGCTTACCTAATGCCTATGGCTAGGTAGAAATCAATTTGGAGCAATTCTGACAACTTTTACTCGGCGGAGTTTCGGTTTGCTGAGCGAATTTTTGAGAAATAATTCCGTAGTAATACTTCCCGTAGGCCTAGAACTCGTTACCCGAAGTTAATTTGCGTTTGGATGGTGTTTGGTAGCGTAATCGACAAAAATTCGATGAAAAGTTGTGGTTTCTCTCTTCTCTGGTCGAGGACTCTTTTCAAATGAATTAAAATGAAGTGAGGGGAGTGTGTTTTTATGTGTGTGTGTGTATAGGGCGGTGGCCGGGGTGTGCCTCGTGCTGCCTAACGCGCCACAAGGCCCCTCGCGCCACGCCGCGCCTCCCATAGCGGCAGTGGCCTGGCACGCTGCACTGGCCAAGGCACTGCAGGCTAACACGTTACGCTGACCCCCCGAAGCCTAGCCTTGCCCCACCCTACTTCCGAGGCTCTTCCCCTACGCGTCAAGCTCTCTTTACTCGTCAAAAATCCATGCATACGCTTATTAACTGTTAACGTTTTACGGGGTGTAATAGGAAGGAATGGAATATTGTTCAACATACTGAATCTCGTCATAACATCATCGTCCTAAATAGAACTTGTTAAAAATAGAACTATTTGCATGAATACTTCATACACCAATCACATGAGGTATGAAGGGGGAATCACTTTAAGCATAGATAGGACATAGGGGAATAGAAAAGGGAGAATAACACCCTTGTGCTTAATTGCAATATGGGTTTGTAAATCTTTATGAAAGAAGTCGTAGCACTAGTACAAACCCCACTTTCTTAATAGTTCACGTCGTGGTGTATCCATAGTCATCAATCATGAAAATAATTTGAGAGAATACATATGCATAGGCATGGCATGAATATGTAAAACATCGGTAGAGTGTCATCTTGAAAAAAATTATGGGGATCTCATTAGAACAAGAATGGTTCATTATCGCAAGTATTTCTTCTCGAAGTCGTTCACTACCTGGGATATGTGACCTATCTTGGTACTTCATCATACTATCTCCTCCTTAGTTAAAATTGATGTTCTAGGTCTGTTGACCCTTTTCTAAATGAAGTCCTAGATAATCATTTCCTCATCCTTCCTTTACTTCCAGCAACTCTTGCACCGAGCATACTTAGGAACTTTTCTTACATGTTTACTTGAAAAGTACAAATCTCCCTTATTGTATCATCACTGATTTTACCTGCATGGTCGTGGTATCACAAACATTTCATGACGTTTATACTCCCCTTCCATAGCAACTTACTATCATCATATTTCTAGTCTTATCTAGATGCTTAATTGGGTTTAAATTCATACCCAGAGACTCAACATGCTTCTAAAATCATACAATTTCCTCTCTTAGTATCCGACATAGTCATACTGTGTGTGTATATATATATATATACATATACATACAACCCAGAGGGAAGATTAAAACTCCCTTACCTCAAACTTCTTAATTAAGACCACAATCATATAAGATAATGCATATCGGGGGAAAACCTAGTACATATGTACTCTCAGAAAGAAAAACTATCAACATACCTATGGTGATGTTTGGCAAAGCCTTTGACTCCTTACGAGCCACTGTAGCATGATAACTCATCTGAACCCTACTTTGTTTTAGGGTTCTGCCTCTTAGTATCCTCTGCTTGCCTAAGGAGCAATTTTTCCAAAAGTGACCAAGAAGGTTATAGCTATAACATTTATTTGTATCGAAACAACAGACCCCTCGATGAACCTTCCTATAATGGACGGGATGAGTGCATGTACTCACAACTTAACTTCAAATATATCACCTTTGATTTTAATGTGTCTAGTAGCAGGGCACTTCTTCTTTCTATGGCCTCGAAAGCCACACCGATAACATATATCAAGATTCATGCTACACAATCATAAGAGTTTCTTGCTAAACTTACCACATGGATGGGACTATTGTGCTTCTGGCCTGAGCCTTCCCGTGGTGTGGGTCCTAATGTCTTGGAATTCTTTCCGTGACTTGGTAATCTATAGTGAGACTGGTGGAACAATACATTTTTCTTTGGATCATATTTCCCCTAATTCCCTTTGTTCTTTTCATTGGAAGGACAAGAATCCTTACATTGGGTAGTGCAATTTTTTCCCCACATAAAGTTACTATTGGAGCATCCCATTACCACTATAATAGAATATTCCCTGCTTCACGTAATAGTCGCCTGGGTGGTGCTTTTCACTATTGATGCAAATCAACTGGTTGACATGATCAGTTCTCTTTTTTCCTCTTGTCTCACTAACAATCCTATTCAATATAGGAGTAGCATCACCATAAGAGGAACAAAAGTATATCTCCTCAGAATGTGAGATTCGAATGCACTAAGGGATCAGTCTATCCTCCCTTTGAATTCTTGTGCCAACTCTTCCATTCTTGATGGGTCCATCTAAAAGTAACACGTAGATAAGGATTTAGGTTTACATATTCCTTTATCCCATCACAGATGAGGCATAACTGATAGAAATGGAGAAATGCACAAGTTATGATCATTTCCTTAATACTCAATTCTATATCAGGATCCATAGTATAAAAGAAGAGTAACATTCCTAAATATACCATACTCTCCTAGTTATAAATGTGGTATGCTTCACACCTATAATTAAGATTCTACTAGACATGGCTTCATAGACTCCCTATGACACTTAAAAATAGTGCTCTGATGTCAAGTTTTTCAT